>CAUEEP010000604.1:0-44502 GCA_958450365.1 Mesorhabditis belari | reverse complement strand
TAGACGGCAGTCCACTAGCCCAAGTCCTCCTAGACGGCAGTCCACTAGCCCAAGTCCTCCTAGATCCTCCTAGACTGGCAGTCCACTAGCCCAAGTCCTCCTAGATCCTCCTAGACGGCAGTCCATTGGCCCAAGTCCTCCTAGATCCTCCTAGACGGCAGTCCACTAGCCCAAGTCCTCCTAGATCCTCCTAGACGGCAGTCCATTGGCCCAAGTCCTCCTAGATCCTCCTAGACGGCAGTCCATTGGCCCAAGTCCTCCCAGATTCTGGCAGTCCACTAGCCCAAGTCCTCCTAGATCCTCCTAGACGGCAGTCCACTAGCCCAAGTCCTCCTAGATCCTCCTAGACGGCAGTCCATTGGCCCAAGTCCTCCTAGATCCTCCTAGACGGCAGTCCACTAGCCCAAGTCCTCCTAGACGGCAGTCCACTAGCCCAAGTCCTCCTAGATCCTCCTAGACGGCAGTCCACTAGCCCAAGTCCTCCTAGATCCTCCTAGACGGCAGTCCTCTAGCCCAAGTCCTCCTAGATCCTCCTAGACGGCAGTCCTCTAGCCCAAGTCCTCCTAGATCCTCCTAGACGGCAGTCCACTAGCCCAAGTCCTCCTAGATCCTCCTAGACGGCAGTCCACTAGCCCAAGTCCTCTAGACGGCAGGTCCACTGGCCCAAGTCACTCCTAGAACCCAACTTTAAGCCTTTCTACCTCGCTCCACAAGCTTTAAATCGGCCTTTTAGCCTGCGGTTCTTATGCAAATTGACACGGAGAATCGATTGGCGGTGGTGAGAAGTTCCTGGATAACGGCTAAACCCAAATAAGTGATTGTTTTGAATCTAATCCAGTCAATCGCGCTTTCTCGCTTTCTTCTTCTTTCTTTCTTCTTTCTGCTTTCTTCTAATATGATTGGGTGGTTTTGGACGAAGCTCTAGCGTTTTTCTCAGAAACAGAAATCCTAATCGAAAACGAAATCCTAGGTCTAGAATATCTCCCATTCCATGACTCTTTCAATCCCTCGTGGAATCGATCCGACAAGGGAATCGCCTTCGAAAGTTGACCGAGCTTCTCATCCGCATAATTGGCCAAAGCAACGTAGCTAGAATATTAAAAAGATTAGAATTTAGGGGTTTAAAGGAAGACTTTTTGAGCTTTTGAGCTTTTCTGAGCTTTTTGAAGTTATTTTTGCATTTCAAAGCGCCAAACCGATTCTTTAATCCATCGATTTTCCTTGCAAAGCCAGGGCCTCGTCGGCTGTCGTCGCTTTGCATAAAGTTTTCCCCTCTCACCACATTTGCCACAAGAGCGTCTCGTTCGGTCACCGATTCGACGAGTTCCACAGAAGAGAACTACTTACATTTCTTACATACAATTCTTTTTGGAGATCTTAGCCTTGAACTTCTGTGCTTTCTTAGGCCCGAATGGCGCTTTCTTAGCCTTGGACTGCACGCTTTCTTAGGCTTGGGCGGCGCTTTCTTAACCCTGGACTGCGCTCCGTTGAGCTTGAATGGCCCTTTCTTGCCTTGGACTATGCTTTTCATAGCCTTGGACTGCGCTTTCTTAGGCTTGAATGGCGCTTTCTTGGCCTTGGACTGCGCTTTCTTGAAGCCCCAATGGCGCCTCCTTCGCCTTGGACTGCGCTTTCTTGAGCAGATAGCGCTTTCTTAGCAACTCGGACTGCGCTTTCTTAGGCTTGAATGGCGCTTTCTTAGCTGCGGACTATGCTTTCTTAGCCTTGGACTGCCTTTCTTAGGCCCGAATGGCGCTTTCTTAGCCTTGGACTGCGCTTTCTTAGCAGATAGCGCTCCTTTAGCCTTGGACTGCGCTTTCTTGAGCGAATGGCGCTTTCTTGGCAAATGGACTATGCTTTCTTATTTTTGGACTGCGCTTTCTTAGGCTTGAATGGCGCTTTCTTAGCCTTGGACTATGCTCTTTTAGCCTTGGACTGCGCTTTCTTAGGCTTGAATGGCGCTTTCTTGGCCCTGAGCTGCACTTTCTTAGGCTTGAACTGCGCTTTCTTGGAAGCTTGAATGGCGCTTTCTTAGCCCCATGAATTATTTTTCTTCTTGAACTATGCTTTCTTAGCCTTGAACTATGCTTTTCTTAATAGAGAATGTTTCTTAGCCTTGAACTATGCTTTCTTGTAGCCTTGAACTATGCTCTTAGCCAGCAGACTATGCTTTCTGCCAGACATGTTTCTTAGCCTTGAACTATACTTTCTTAGCCTTGAGAACTGTGCTTTCTTGGCCTTGAACTATGCTTTCTTGGCCTTGAACTATGCTTTCTTAGCCTTGAACTATGCTTTCTTAGCCAGAAACTATGCTTTCTTGGCCTTGAACTATGCTTTCTTAGCCTTGAACTATGCTTTCTTAGCCTTGAACTATGCTTTCTTAGCCTTGAACTATGCTTTCTTGCGAAGCCTTGAACTATGCTTTCTTAGCCTTGAATTTATGCTTTCTTAGCCTTGAACTATGCTTTCTTAGCCTTGAACTATACTTTCTTAGCCTTGAACTATGCTTTCTTAGCCTTGGACTATCCTTTCTTAGCCTTGGACTATGCTTTCTTAGCCTTGGACTATGCTTTCTTAGCCTTGGACTATGCTTTCTTAGCCTTGGACTATGCTTTCTTATGCTTGAGCTGTGCTTTCCACTTAGCAAACTGCGCTTTCCATATGAAAATTTAAATTGTAAACGACAAACGTAAACTTTAAACGCTTCTAACTTACTTCAGATTTTTCAGGTTCAAATGATCTATGGCTTAAAATATAGAGAATTTCAGAAACTTTCAAATGGATTAAAGCAAGCCAAAAATATCAATGCTAAAGAAAGTTACGGTAGCTTGTAGTAGACTTGTAACGAAAAGATCTGTCGGTTCTTTGCCATTAGCAATTTAGGGTTTTTCTCAGCACCAACTGTTCCTTTTTGACTATTTGATTATCATTCGACGCGCAATTTCATTCTGCATCGAATGATACCAAAAATCAACTCAAAATCTAATATCCATGCAAAGTTATGGGGCAAAGGTTAAGCCCTGTGCAAAATCGGCAGGGGTGTAGGTTTTTAGCTAATAACTTTGCATAGATCTTACATTTTGAGTTGTTTTGATATCATTCGACGCGCAATTTCATTCTGCATCGAATGATAGCTCCAGATAGGCAAAATAGAAGGATTAGTGCTAAGAAAAAGACGAAAAAACTTAAATTACGGTTTTTCTCAACACCAACCCTTCGATTTCGCCTATTTGAATTATAATTCGATGCAGAATGAAATTGCGCGTCGAATGATATCAAAAACAACTCAAAATGTAATATCTATGCAAAGTTATAGGCTAAAACCCTACACCCGCGGTTTTGGACAGGGCTTAACCTTTTGCCCCATAGCATGGATACTTTATTTTGGGTAGTTTTGATATCGTTCGACGCTCAATTTCTTTCTGCATCAACTGATAGTCCAAATAGTCAAGTCAAATATTTTGGGGCTCCGTTGTCAGGCTCCGTTAGCACACGCTTTCCGGCGCGGTGAATCCATTGCCGGAAATGGTGTGTTTGCAAGATTCGCGCTCCAAATACATAGCAAACCCTCTCTTTCTAAAAATACCGATAACAAATTTCGTTTGTTCAACCAATTCCTCTGGATTTATCGGCAATTCTTCAACACCAGCCATGTCTTGTTCGATTTGGTCTAGCCAGGTGGCGAGTTCGGTCATGTCCTGGAAATGCTAGTAAATAGTAGTATGCTAGTATGCTAGTAATCAAGCCAGTACTCCTGTAGCTATAGCTTAGGCTTAGGCTGGCTTGAGGCTGGCTTTGGCTGGCTTAGGCTGGCTTAGGCTGGCTTAGGCTGGCTTTGGCTGGCTTAGGCTGGCTTAGGGCTGGCTTAGGCTGGCTTTGGCTGGCTTAGGCTTAGGCTTAGGCTTAAGCTCAGGCCAAGCCCAGGCTGGGGCCAAGCTCAGGCTTAGGCTCTGGCCAATCCTAGGCTCTGACCAATCCTAGGCTCTGGCCAATCTCAGGTCAAGCCCAGGCTTAGGCCAGAAGCTTAGGATTGAGCTTAGGCTCTGGCCAATCTAGGCTTTGGCCAAAGCTCAGGCTTAGGCTTAGGCCAATCCTAGGCTCTGGCCAAGCTCAGGTTAGGCCCAGGCTTAGGCCAAGCTCAGGCCGAAGCCCAGGCTGGGACCAAGCTCAGGCTTAGGCTCTGGCCAATCCTTGGCTCTGGCCAATCCTAGGCTCTGGCCAATCTCAGGTCAAGCCCAGGCTTAGGCAAAGCTTAGGATTAGGCTTAGGCTCTGGCCAATCCTAGGCTTTGGCCAAGCTCGGGCTTAGGCTCAGGCTAATCCTGGAGCTCTGGCCAAGCTCGAGCTTAGGCTTAGGCCAATCCTAGGCTCTGGCCAAGCTCAGGTTGAGCCCAGGCTTAGAGCCAAGCTCGGGGCCAAGCTAAGTCCAGGCTCAGGCTCTTCCTGTCGCACCCTTCCTGTCGCACAAAGCTTTATAAACAGTACCTGCTCAGAAATCGGGAGATGAGCTCTCCCATCGCATGAAGTGATAGATGGCATTGTTCGGCTCCTAGAAAAGAACCTGTCTATCAAAATTAGATAAAGTTATCCTTATGATGATATTTATCTAGATCTGGAAACTAATATATAAAACTAAAGCCAAACCTTTCAGCCAACTGCCCGTGTTTCGCGGTGGCGTTGCCGATTTGCGCCTCCAACTCCCCAGCGTCCTCAACGCTCACCAATGAGGCCAAAGCTGGGCCAAACTGAAAAAGAATACATAAATGTTTAGGCTCAACAAGCTAGCCAAGAGTTGTGACACTCAAGATTACGGTAGAGAAGGATTTGCTTAACATAAACTGGCTGAGTGACTCAATGCTATGGCTGTTTGGAGTTATGGCTATTTCTCGGCTGGGTTGGGCTCTTCCTTGGCTCAGCTCAGGCTCAGGCTTAGCCTGGCCTTGTCTAGCCTTACTTAGCATGGTCTAGTCTAGTCTAGTCTAGTCTAGTCTAGTTTTAGTCTGAGTCTAGTCTAGGGTAATCTAGTCCAGTCCAGTCTAATCTAGCCCATCCTAGCCTTGCTAGCCTTGTCTAGCCTTGTCTAGGCTAGCCTATCCTTTCCTAACATTGTCCAGCCTAGCCTTGCCTTTCCTAGAATGCTTTCTTCTGCACTTAAACTATTCTCCTACCTGACAAATCTTGTCTACCACATCGTTTTTCTTATCGATCCCTCATCGCGAATCTCTTCCACTTCGTGAATTTGCGTGCCCAAGCGCTCCGAATCAGTCGGAACGTTGCCGAGTTGACCGATTCCTGAGAAAAAGCGCTCAAAATCTGGGTCCAGAATTTCTTCTTGCAAGGAAGAACACGAGAACCGACCGTGACATTTTGACTTTGGCACAAGGTAAATCGATTACGAGGATTCCAAAGCTGTAATCCGTTTTCGCTGATGGGCCTTGGGCCTTGGTGTTTGGGCCTTGGTGTTTGGGCCTTGGTGTTGGGGCCTTGGTGTTTGGGCCTTGGTGTTTGGGCCTTGGTGTTGGGGCCTTGGTGTTGGGAGCCTTGGTGCTCAGGTCTTGGTGTTCGGGCCTTGGTGCTCAGGTCTTGGTGTTCAGGCCTTGGTGTTTGGGCCTTGGTGTTCGGCCCTTGGTGTTGGGGCCTTGGTGTTCGGGCCTTGGTGTTGGGGCCTTGGTGTTGGGGCCTTGGTGTTCGGGCCTTGGTGTTCGGGCGTTGGTGTGGGGCCTTGGTGTTGGGGCCTTGGTGTTGGGGCCTTGGTGTTCGAGATATAAGTGTGCAAAGTTTTGACAAATTTCTCCAAACGCCAAGCTCGACAAGTCGCGATGTTGCCTATAAAAGGCAAACGAAGGAAAAGAGGAGCACGCTGAGAACCTTGCACGCTTATATCTCGGAACACCAGGGCCCAAACACCAGGGCCCAAACACCCAGGGCCTAAACACCAGGACTCGAAGACCAGGGCTCGAGACCAGGGCTCGAACACCAGGCTCGAGACCAGGGCCCGAGCACCAGGGCCCGAGCGCCGTCAGCCAAGACGGATTACAGCTTTGGAATCCTCGTAATCGATTTACCTTTTCGCCAAAGTTTCGCGTCGAAATGTCACGGTCGGTTTTGAACGTTCTCTTTTTAGATCATTTTAGATCTCTTTTTAGATCACCCACTTTTTCTCGACTTGTTGCAACCATTGCTCGAATGGGGCCAACTCGTGCGTGAATTTCTCCGCCAAATCCACCGTATCTCTAAGGCGAGCCTGAGCCTTTTGAGCTCCTTCCAGCAAGTCTTCGTATCGATTTGTGATCTGGAATCGAGGTTTTAGCGTTTTAGAGACAGACTCTCGTAGTAGGATACTACGGTATCGTTTACGATACTACGGTATTGTAAACGATACCGTAGTACCGTTTACAACCTTACAACTTTATCCTACCTCATCAGCTTTTCCAGACAGCACTTTCTTCTCGTCATCGTTTGAGGCGATGTTCGCGAGCTTGCCGATCATCCCACGGAAACCGTCGACACTGAAAATGGGAAATTATGGGACACTAACAGTTCCATTAATATTAAGTTGTAAACTAGATGCTAGATTCCTTTTGGCGTGCGATTTTCCGGGACTGAAGCGAACGCGAAAGCGTGGCGGGCTTTCTAAAGCGTGGATGCTCCCGAACCGCACACAAAAACTCCCATTTTGTCATTCTTTTCATTTTTCTGCATTGCATGATGGAATCGTCTTATATAGACCTATATAAGCCGTCTTATATACGCCGCTCTATGTAAGCCGCCCTATGTAAGCCGCCTTATATACGCCGCCCTATATAAGCTCCCCCTTATAAGCCGCCTTATATACGCCGCCTTATATACGCCGCCTTATATACGCCGCCTTATATACGCCGCCTTATATACGCCTGCCTTATATGCGACGCCTTATATAAGCTGCCCCTTATACGCCGCCTTATATGCGCCGCCTTATATACGCCGCCTTATATACGCCGCCCTATATAAGCTGCCCCATATACGCCGCCTTATATACGCCGCCTTATATAGGCCGCCCTATATAAGCTGCCCCATATACGCCGCCTTATATACGCCGCCTTATATACGCCGCCCTATATAAGCTCCCCTTATAAGCCGCCTTATATACGCCGCCTTATATACGCCGCCTTATATACGCCGCCCCATATAAGCTGCCCCATATAAGCTGCCCCATATAAGCTGCCCCATATAAGCCGCCGTATATACAGCCTTATATACGCTGCCTTATATACGCTGCCTTATATACGCCGCCTTATATACGCCGCCTTATATACGCCGCCTTATATACGCCGCCTTATATACGCCGCCCTATATAAGCTGCCCCATATACGCCGCCTTATATGCGCCGCCTTATATACGCCGCTTTATATACGCCACCCTATATAAGCTGCCCCATATACGCCGCCTTATATACGCCGCCTTATATAGGCCGCCCTATATAAGCTGCCCCATATACCCGCCTTATATACGCCGCCTTATATGCGCCGCCTTATATACGCCGCCTTATATACGCCGCCCTATATAAGCTCCCCTTATAAGCCGCCTTATATACGCCGCCTTATATACGCCGCCTTATATACGCCGCCCCATATAAGCTGCCCCATATAAGCTGCCCCATATAAGCTGCCCCATATAAGCTGCCCCATATAAGCTGCCCCATATAAGCCGCCGTATATACAGCCTTATATACGCTGCCTTATATACGTCGCCTTATATATGCCATTTTGTATATGCCGTCTTATATACGCGGCCTCTAGATCTTTCCAATGATGCAGATCTGTATTTCCTTACCTTCCAACATTTTCAAAATCAATTTTAAGTAAAAAAGTCTGATTATTTAGTTGTCAACTGATAGCTTCAGGTTGTCATCCGATAGCTTCGGTGCGAGCTTCAGTGCCAGTTCACTAAACAAACCTCGTTTCTTTATCCTCAATGTGTTTTAGTAGCACATCGTAGCTTTGCAATTGCGCTTTTGCAACTTTCGCGTCAGAAGATGGCATTTTTGGTTCCCAACGAGCTCCTCGGTCTCCTCGAGCCAGTTTTGGAGGTCCTAGAAACAAAGAAAAGCTCAATTCAGTAATACAGCTACAGGAAACAGCTACGAGGTACAGTAATCCAGATCTAACCAACCCTTTGTGCATCGTTATAGCTTCCCATTTGTTGCACGGCAGCATCCAGAGCCAATTGTTTGGCGCCAATGGAGGCATTGATCCCATCAACTGCTCGAGAGACTTCAGCTAGGGTAGAGGACTGGAAATTTTGAGATTAGCTCAGTTCTACCGGCTTAGTTCTTCTCAGCCTGAGCCTGAGCTTAGTTCTACTCAGCTTGAGCCTGAGCTTAGTTCTACTCAGCCTGAGCCTGGGCTCAGTTCTTCTCAGCCTGAGCCTGAGCTCAGTTCTTCTCAGTCTGAGCCTGAGCTTGGATTCTTCTCAGTCTGAGCCTGAGCTTAGTTCTACTCAGTCTGAGCCTGAGCTCAGTTCTTCTCAGTCTGAGCCTGAGCTTAGTTCTTCTCAGTCTGAGCCTGAGCTTAGTTCTTCTCAGTCTGAGCCTGAGCTTAGTTCTACTCAGCTTGAGCCTGAGCTTAGTTCTACTCAGCTTGAGCCTGAGCTTAGTTCTACTCAGCCTGAGCCTGAGCTCAGTTCTTCTCAGCCTGAGCCTGAGCTCAGTTCTTCTCAGTCTGAGCCTGAGCTTGGTTCTTCTCAGTCTGAGCCTGAGCTTAGTTCTTCTCAGTCTGGGCCTGAGCTTAGTTCTTCTCAGTCTGAGCCTGAGCTTAGTTCTTCTCAGTCTGAGCCTGAGCTTAGTTCTACTCAGTCTGAGCCTGAGCTCAGTTCTTCTCAGTCTGAGCCTGAGCTTAGTTCTTCTCAGTCTGAGGCCTGAGCTTAGTTCTTCTCAGTCTGAGCCTGAGCTTAGTTCTTCTCAGTCTGAGCCTGAGCTTAGTTCTACTCAGCTTGAGCCTGAGCTTAGTTCTACTCAGCTTGAGGCCTGAGCTTAGTTCTACTCAGCTTGAGCCTGAGCTTAGTTCTACTCAGCTTGAGCCTGAGCTTAGTTCTACTCAGCCTGAGCCTGAGCTCAGTTCTTCTCAGCCTGAGCCTGAGCTCAGTTCTTCTCAGTCTGAGCCTGAGCTCAGTTCCACTCAGCTTATTTCTTTCTCAATAACTCTTTCTCAATAACTCTAATATCTCACCAATTGCTTTGTATCCGCATCCGGGGATGCTGTTTTGATCAAAGCTTTACACTCGGCTTGCACGCTGTCGGCTCGCTCGGACACCGGTCGGAGTTGATCTTTGAGTTGGCGGAGCTCCTGGAAATTATTCTTTATTTATGCTTTATATTTGTCTAGCTCAGAGCGCTTAAAGGTTTTCAGAAAGACCTCCAGGCTTTCAAAAAGACTTCCAGACTTCTAGACTTCCAGACTTCCAGACTTCCAGACTTCCAGACTTCCAGACTTCCAGACCTCCAGACTACCAGACTTCCAGACTTCTAGACTTCCAAACTTCCAAACTTCCAGACTACCAGACTTCCAGACTTCCAGACTTCTAGACTTCCAGACTACCAGACTTCCAGAAAAATTTCCAGAATTTAAAGCCAGGCTTTGGTAGGCCTAGATTAGATTCTGGTCCGGATCTGGTTCTGTTCTGATTTTAACATTGACTAGGGCCTAGCTGGACTTGATCACTGGTCCTCTGTTTCTGTTTCGTATCTGATTGGGATCTGATTGGGATCTGATTGGGATCTGATTGGAGTCTGGTTGGAGTCTGATTGGAGTCTGGTTGGGATCTGATTGGGATCTGATCCAGATCTGCTCAGATCTAATCCAGCTCTGATCCAGCTCTGATGCAGTTCTAATCCAGCTCTGATCCAGCTCTGCTCCAGCTCTGATCCAGCTCTGATCCAGCTCTGCTCAGATCTAATCCAGCTCTGATCCAGCTCTGATCCAGATCTGCTCAGATCTAATCCAGCTCTGATCCAGCTCTGCTCCAGCTCTGATCCAGATCTGCTCAGATCTTCTCCAGATCTAATCAGATCTGATCCAGTTCTGATCCAGATCTGCTCAGATCCAATCCAGCTATCCAGCTCTGATCCAGATCTGCTCAGCTAGCTTTGTACAGATCAGATTCAAATCTATCTAATTTAAATTGCCAACTTTGGAGTATTCAAGTTTATGTTTTCGGCCAACCTCAGCTCTTGTTTTCGGATCAGTCAATCCATTCTCGTTCTTCAGCGCATCATGTTCAGCTAAGCGATTTACGTCATCGATAACAGCTTTCGATTCACTATTAAATATTATTGTAGCTTTGAATATTGTGATCTTTAAGATAAATGATTCAAACTCACTTTTCAATTCGCTTCAAATCCTCCTCCGATTGAGCCGATTTTCTTGAAACGATCGCCAATTTTTCGTTTCCCTTTAGCGATTAGCTGAAAGTAAACTTTAGGAAAGTTACTGTAGAAAGACTACTGTAGAAAAGCTACTGTGAAAAGCTACTGTAGAAAGCTACTGTAGAAAGGCTACTGTAGAAAGGCTACTGCAGAAAAGCTCAGATTTGTTCAAATTCCGGATCTTATCCACATCCTATCCGGATCGCGAAGCCCGTTGCCTCATTTCAGTAATCAAAATGGAATCGTTGGTCCTAATTTCTAATCTAAATGGATCTATTTCTGGAATCCCAGCCAAGATCAGCTTTGAATAAGCCTGGAAAGATTCGGGCTGGAAATTTGTCCAAAATTTTGTCATTTTTTTCATTTTGTCATGTTAACCTTTTTGCATAGCAAAATTTCACAAGTACAAAACGCTGAATGAATTTTTTCTATCCTAATTCGAATTCCGAGCTAGATTCCCAGCTAGATTCCGAGCTAGGTTCCGAGCTAGATCTCGAGCTAGATTCCAAGCTGGATCTCGAGCTAAATTCGAGCTATTCGAGCTAGATTCCAAGCTGGATCTCGAGCTAGATTCCGAGCTATTCGAGCTAGATTCCGAGCTAGATTCCGAGCTAGACTCAGGCTAGATCTTGAGCTAGATTTTGAGCTAGGTTCCAAGCTAGATTCTGAGCTAGATTTCGAGCTGGATCTCCGAGCTATTCGAGCTAGATCTCGAGCTAGATCTCGAGCTAGATCTCGAGCTATTCGAGCTAGATCTCGAGCTAGATCTTGAGCTAGATTTTGAGCTAGGTTCCAAGCTAGATTCTGAGCTAGATCTCGAGCTAGATCTCGAGCTATTCGAGCTAGATCTCGAGCTAGATCTCGAGCTAGATCTCGAGCTAGATCTCGAGCTATTCGAGCTAGATCTCGAGCTAGATCTCGAGCTAGATCTCGAGCTAGATCTCGAGCTATTCGAGCTAGATTCCAAGCTAGATTCCGAGCTAGATTCCGATCCAGGTTCCAAGCTAGATTCCGAGCTAGATCTCGAGTTAGATTCAAGCTAGATTCCAAGCTAGATCTCGAGCTAGATTCCAAGCTAGATTCCGAGCCAGATCATCAAACCTTTGTGAGAAAAATGGCATCAAGACTAAAGGGAAACGACGAGAAAATAGGTGTTCTCAATTTTCGAGAATTTCCCAAAAGAAATCGACGATTGAGCGATTCGGAATGGGATCGGAAAAACGAATATTCGTTTTCATTCAAAAACGCCGCATTTTTTTTGTCGGCACTTTTGAAAGATTTTTTTTGAATTTTCTGACAGGATATGAGTGGAAATCGATAAATAAAAAGGGACCGAATAAAAAGGGCGTAAAGTTTTTGCAAAAAAATGACTCACAGAATGTTTGTTCAAAAGGAAACGACTCGAAGTTTTCGATTTTCGATGGAGTTACAAATTACAGTAATTTACAGTCGCTTAGCTACAGTATCGCAGCCAAACAAGCTACAGTACGCTTTCGTAGCCGGGCTATAGCCTGGCTACAACCCGCCTACAGTATCCATAACATATCAAAATTAACTCAAAATGTAATATTCAAGTGATGAGACAAAAAGTCCGCCCATAACGGGGTTTGTCATTGGCAATTTAAGGTCATTCGTCTTTTTCTTAGCGCCAACGCTTCTATTTTAAAGCCGCATTAGCTAGTCAGGTACAGTACCTTAAAATATAAGTAAACCTGGTGGATCTGGTGCCACAGTATACCGACTATTAGACTTGTAACAAAAACATCTCTTGGTCCTACGGTTTTCCTTGTTTTTCTCAGCGCCAATGATTCCGTTTTGACTATTTGGACTATCAGTTGATGCAGAAAGAAATTGCGCGTCGAACGATATCAAAAACTACCCAAAATATAGTATCCATGCAAAGTTATGGGGCAAAGGTTAAGCCCTGTGCAAAATCGGCGGGGTGTAGGTTTTTAGCTAATAACTTTGCATAGATTTTACATTTTGAGTTGTTTTTGATATCATTCGACGCGCAATTTCATTCTGCATCGAATGATAACTTAGATAGGCAAAATAGAAGGATTAGTGCTAAGAAAAGATGAAAAAACTTAAATTACGGTTTTTCTCAACACCAACCCTTCGATTTCGCCTATTTGAATTATAATTCGATGCAGAATGAAATTGCGCGTCGAATGATACCAAAACCAACTCAAAATCTAATATCCATGCAAAGTTATCGGCTAAAAACCTAAACCCCATTCATTGTGGGTGGGGCTTAACTATTTACCCCATAACTTTGCTTGGATATACATTTTGAGCTAATTTTGTTATCATTCGACGCGCAATTTCATTCTGCATCGAATCATAGCTCAAATAGGCGAAATCAAGGGTAATGCTGAGAAAGCGCAAATTTAAGATTTTTCGTGTTTTTCTCGGCATCAGCGCTGCTATTTTGACTATTTAAACTATAATTCGATGCAGAATCAAATTGCGCGTCGAATGATAACAAAATTAAGTCAATATTTAATATCCATGCAAAGTTATAGGCTAAAACCTTTTTCCCTTGACCACTTGAGGTTATTCGTGTTTTTCTCAGCAGCAACGCTTTTATTTTGACTATTTTGAGCTATAATTCGATGCAGAATCAAATTGTGCGTCGAATGATAACAAAATTAAGTCAATATGTAATATTCATGCAAAGTTATAGGCTAAAAACCTACACCCCATTCATTGTGGGTGCGGCTTAACCTTTTGTCTCATAACTTTGCATGGATATTACATTTTGAGTTGGTTTTGGCATCATTCGACGCGCAATTTCATTCTGCATTAACTGATAGTCAAAATAGTCAAAATAGAGCTTTGGTGCTGAGGAAAATCCTAAATTCCCAACGGCAAAGGGAAAGTATAGTCAAAATAGTTCAAATCGAAGGGTTGTTGCTGAGAAAAAGGTTCTAAGAAGGTTTAGAAGGCTCTAGGAAGGTTCTGAAGGTTCTAGGAAGGTTCAGAAGGCTCTAGAAAGGTTCTGAAGGTTCTAGAAAGGTTCAGAAGGCTCTAGAAAGGTTCTGAAGGCTCTAAGAAGGTTTAGAAGGCTCTAGGAAGGTTCTGAAGGTTCTAAGAAGGTTTAGAAGGCTCTAGGAAGGTTCTGAAGGTTCTAGAAAGGTTCAGAAGGCTCTAGAAAGGTTCTGAAGGTTCTAAGAAGGTTTAGAAGGCTCTAGAAAGGTTCTGAAGGTTCTAAGAAGGTTTAGAAGGCTCTAGGAAGGTTCTGAAGGTTCTAGAAAGGTTCAGAAGGCTCTAGAAAGGTTCTGAAGGTTCTAAGAAGGTTTAGAAGGCTCTAGGAAGGTTCTGAAGGTTCTAAGAAGGTTTAGAAGGCTCTAGAAAGGTTCTGAAGGTTCTAGGAAGGTTCAGAAGGCTCTAGAAAGGTTCTGAAGGTTCTAAGAAGGTTTAGAAGGCTCTAGGAAGGTTCTGAAGGTTCTAGGAAGGTTCAGAAGGCTCTAGAAAGGTTCTGAAGGTTCTAAGAAGGTTCAGAAGGCTCTAGAAAGGTTCTGAAGGTTCTAGAAAGCTAACAGCAAAGGACTGACAGCAAAAGATCGACAGCAAAAGAGATTTTCTCGTTAGTATCAACGTATTGCATTCAACTCACCCGTTTCATGTCATCCAAATGTTGTTGATTTGTTGCCAATTGCTCGGGGGTGACGGCTTGAATGTTCAGAGCTGATTTCCACAAGTCATAGATCTAGAATCGAGGTAAAAAAGGGTTAAAAACCGAAGAAAACTGTAAATCACGAATATCAGGGTATTTTTATATAAAAAAAATCGAGTTTTCAGTTTCGTTTCAAGTCTATTTACTCGAGTATCGAATTTCAAAGAAGAAAAGAAAAGCATTTGAGCTTTTGAATGACCGTAAAACCCGTGAAAAAGCTAGGAATTTAGGAAACTAGAACTAGAACTAGAAAGTAGAACTAGAAAGTAGAACTAGAACTAGAAAATCGATATCTATAATTAGATATCTACAGTACTGGACAATGAAATATCATATTTTATTTGAAAAACGATCGAAAAACCAGAGCTCCAGAGCTCCAGCTCCAGAGATTCAGAGTTCCAGAGTTCCAGAGTTCCAGCTCCAGAGCTCCAGAGATCCGGGGCTCCAGAGATCCGGGGCTCCAGAGCTCCAGAGCTCCAGCTCCAGAGTTCCAGAGCTCCAGCTCCAGAGTTCCAGAGCTCCAGAGATTCAGAGCTCCAGAGCTTCAGTAGCTCCAACTCCAGAGCTCTATTAGCTCCAGCTCCAGAGTTCCAGAGCTCCAGAGCTCCAGCTTCAGAGTTCCAGAGCTCCAGAGTTCCAGCTCCAGAGATTCAGAGCTCCAGAGCTTCAGTAGCTCCAACTCCAGAGCTCTATTAACTCCAGCTCAGAGTTCCAGAGCTCCAGAGCTCCAGCTTCAGAGTTCCAGAGCTCCAGAGTTCCAGCTTCAGAGTTCCAGAGCTCCAGAGTTCCAGCTCCAGAGATTCAGAGCTCCAGAGCTTCAGTAGCTCCAACTCCAGAGCTCTATTAACTCCAGCTCCAGAGTTCCAGAGCTCCAGAGCTCCAGCTTCAGAGTTCCAGAGCTCCAGAGCTCCAGCTTCAGAGTTCCAGAGCTCCAGAGTTCCAGCTCCAGAGATTCAGAGCTCCAGAGCTTCAGTAGCTCCAACTCCAGAGCTCTATTAACTCCAGCTCCAGAGTTCCAGAGCTCCAGAGCTCCAGCTTCAGAGTTCCAGAGCTCCAGAGTTCCAGCTCCAGAGATTCAGAGCTCCAGAGTTCCAGCTCCAGAGATTCAGAGCTCCAGAGCTTCAGTAGCTCCAACTCCAGAGCTCTATTAGCTCCAGCTCCAGAGTTAAGTTACTTAGCTAAATCCTATCCTCGAAGTACAGTACTGGACAATGAAATATCATATTTGAAAAACGATCGTCACTTTCGCGCGTCTGTAACTCGCTTGTCTTTGAGTTTAAACTATTAGTGTTATACATTTTCTGAAAGCTCTTTTCAAGGGCTACACAATGGTAATATTAATATTTCGAAATACGGTAAAGACAAGGGAGTTATAGACGCGCGAAAGTGACGATCGTTTTTTAATTACGATTTTTTTGCAAATATAATATTCGATTGTTCAGTAGTGTATCGAAAATTAGATATCTAGAAGATATCTTGATCCTTAGCTCTACTAAAATAGCTCTATCCCAGCACCGAATTCAACTCGCTTTCCCTCTCGTTTAGCTCGGCATTCATCTCGTCGCATTGTTCATTCTGCTTTTGCAACTCATCCAAACTTCGCCCAATCGGATCCAAATCATTTAAATCCTAGAAAAGGAAGAGTTTTATTTGCCCTAGAAAGAGTTTTATTTATTTTATGCTTTTTAGAGGATTATTGCAACATTTATGTGATTTATTTCAATAAAATACTGTCTGAATCTAATCACAATTTATAAAGTGCCGATTTTTTCAGAAAGTTCGACTTTTCACTTCCTGCCAAACGCCTCTCTTCTTACCAAACCTCAAAGTGTTATATACAAAAATAAAGCCCTTTTTCTTGTCTACATTTTTCCCCTTAAAAGTTTCCCAATTAGAGTTATAGAACTAATTTTACAAGCACTTGAATGGGCTCAAGGTCTTTGGTCTGCCATTTTTGTCACTTGGCATTCGAGGGCTTGTAAAATGAGTTGTATAAAGCTAATTGAGAAGTTTTTGGTAGAGAAATGTAGCGAAGATTCGGGGCTACAATTCTCTATATAACACTTGACACCTTGGCAAGAAGACAGACGTTTGCTATCAACTACAGGTCGGCGACGACTTTTCCAAAGGTGTCGCCAACCTGTAGTTACTGTAGTTGATGATTACTGTAGCTAATGTCTACTGTAGTTGCTGATTACTGTAGCTAAGGCTTACAGTACTCTGGAGGATCAGGATCAGTTAGTTTACCGAGTATAAAGAGTTCAGCCTTGTCGCTAATCGAATCGTTTTCTCTTTCACATTCTCGGCCTCTTTGCGTTTCTCGTTTAGCGTCAAATCGATCAATCTGCAAAATGAATTTGCTAATCGACTCTATATAAAGCAAAAGAAACGTTTGTTTGTGGTCTTTGCGCAAACGCGACGCTCGTTTGTCGACGGGATGGGCCTGGCTAAGATCTAGACCTGCTAGACCTGCTAGATCTTAGCCAGCAGGTCAGTCACCTGAGCCTGATTAAGATCTGGGTCTGACTGGGATCTAGGCATGACTAGGATCTAGGCATGACTAGGATCTAGGCATGACTAGGATCTAGGCATGACTAGGATCTAGGCATGACTAGGATCTAGGCATGACTAGGATCTAGGCATGACTAGGATCTAGGCTTGACTAGGAACTAGGCTTGACTAGGAACTAGGCTTGACTAGGAACTAGGCTTGACTAAGATCTGGACCTGTCTAGGGTCTAGACCTGACTAGGATCTGGACCTGATTAAGATCTAGACCTGATTAAGATCTGGGCCTGACTAGGATCTAGACCTGACTAGGATCTAGGCCTGACTAAGATCTAGGTCTGACTAAGATCTAGGCCGGACTAAGATCTGGGCTTACCAGTACTGTATTTAGATCTGTTCTTTCGGATAGTACAATATCTAGAACCTGGCCTAGATTTAGGCCAATCAAATCCTAGTCAACCAAATCTAGTCAACCAAATCTAGCCACTCAAATCTAGTCAACCAAATCTAGTCACTCAAATTTAGTCAACCAAATCTAGTCACTCAAATCTAGTCAACCAAATCTAGCCACTCAAATCTAGCCACTCAAATCTAGCCACTCAAATCTAGTCACCCAAATCTAGTCACTCAAATCTAGCCACTCAAATCTAGTCACTCAAATCTAGCCACTCCAAATCTAGCCACTCAAATCTAGCCACTCAAATCTAGTCCCCAAATCTAGCCACTCCAAATCTAGCCACTCAAATCTAGCCACTCCAAATCTAGTCACCCAAATCTAGTCACTCCAAATCTAGCCACTCAAATCTAGCCACTCAAATCTAGTCACCCAAATCTAGCCACTCCAAATCTAGCCACTCCAAATCTAGCCACTCAAATCTAGCCACTCAAATCTAGCCACTCAAATCTAGCCACTCCAAATCTAGTCACCCAAATCTAGTCACTCAAATCTAGCCACTCAAATCTAGCCAATCAAATCTAGCCACTCAAATCTAGTCACCCAAATCTAGCCACTCAAATCTAGCCAATCAAATCTAGCCAATCAAATTCCAAGCCACTCAAATCCCAACTCCCCCACCTCATCTTCTCGATCAATCCCTCGGAATCTCTCTCCCAGCTCCTCAATTGGCAAATCGATGGATTGATGGGCTTCATCGGGCAGAATTTGCTTCAAATCTTGCCCAAGTTGTTTCAATTCTCGACCAGTTTTCCCCCAAAACGACTCGACTTCGGAGAGTTCTGAAAAGTTCATTTCAATCCAAGCAACTCATAAAAAGATCCTACAATAAAATAGATCTTTTAATAGCCTTTTAATAGCCTTTTAATAGCCTTTTAATAGCCTTTTAATAGCCTTTTAATAGCCTTTTAATAGACTTTTTCATTCACTCACTTGCTTGCAATCTTTCTCTATTGATCATCTCCTTGTCCTTTTCAAGTTCTGCCTCTTTTCCCTCGGCAAACGCTGTGCTCTCGTCGATCAACTTGTCGAATTTGGTGCGCAGATCGATCTGAAAAGATGTTGTTAGCAGGATTACGATAGCTACAATGGATTGACAATTTCTGTGACTTTTCTTTGAATAGGGTAGAGCCTGCTAGCTAGCTTGCTTGCTTCTTGCTTGCTTGCTTGCTTCTTACCCTAAACCCATCGTAATCTCGGCCACAGTAAGCCAAGTGATGAATCTTTCGTTGGCTGACTACATCTTTCATTGTACAGTACTCTAGTTGCCCTAATAGTTGCCCTAGTTGCCCCACTAGTTGCCCTAGTTGCCCTACTAGTTGCCCTACTAGTTGCTCTACTAGTTGCTCTACTAGTTGCCCTAGTTGCCCTACTAGTTGCCCTACTAGTTGCTCTACTAGTTGCCCTACTAGTTGCTCTACTAGTTGCTCTAGTTGCCCTACTAGTTGCTCTACTAGTTGCCCTACTAGTTGCTCTACTAGTTGCTCTAGTTGCCCTACTAGTTGCTCTACTAGTTGCCCTACTAGTTGCTCTACTAGTTGCTCTAGTTGCCCTACTAGTTGCCCTACTAGTTGCCCTACTAGTTGCCCTACTAGTTGCCCTAGTTGCCCCACTAGTTGCCCTAGTTGCCCTACTAGTTGCTCTACTAGTTGCCCTACACTACCCGTATGGACTAGCTAGAGTAACCCAGATAGCAGCCAAGGTAGAAATATTTGAAAAGCTACATTTCACTGTTGGCTATCTTTTTAAATTATATCTTTTAATAACTTGCCTTCTTCTGCACAGCCGCCAATCCATTTCTCGCTTTTTTCGATAACGCTCTCACATCATCGCACAGATTCTCGGCGCCTCGCTTCAAATGTCGAGCATCTGGGCCTGGGAACAAGCTTTTCAATTCTGAAATTGAGAGCTGTTTGTTTGGAAGTTGTTTGTTTGAGAGCTGTTTGTTTGAGAGCTTTTCTAAACTCTATTCATTGTTTCTTGCTCGACTGTATTCTTGAATTCACAGCTTTCTCTCAATCCAAAATCAGACAGAAATATCGAACCTGTCAGCCAAATTATCCAGCGTATCGGCTTCATGAGCTCGTCGTTCCAGATTCTCCTCTAATGTCAACAATCCATCGGTGTTCGGGATCTCACCCTGAGCCTCTTCTTGAGCTTTAGCCAATCCTTGCTCATCGCCAACCAAATGATTCTTCAGTGTGGCCTCTTGGTCAATGAATTGCTTGACAAGGTCGTTCACCTAGAAATTGTGAGGATAATATTTAAGCTATGTCCAGATCTGTCCAGATCTGTCCAGATCTTGGCCCTGGTTAGTTAGATAGCTGATCTGGGCCTCTAGGAAGGATCTGGCTGTCTGGCCTGATAGTGTCTGTCTGGCCTGCTAGTACCTGGCTTGACACATTAGATCTGAGCCTGGTACTTGTACCTAGATCTAGGCTGGACCTGGGTATTTGTACCCAGATCTGGACTGGATCTACTCCTACTACCTGGTCTAGATCCAGTCTAGACCCAGGCTTGGCTCCGGTACTAGTATCTAGCTTAGCACTACTGTCTGACCTAGATCTGGGTCTAGTTCCCGGTCTAGGTACTAGACCAGTACTAACTAGTTCAGTACTAACTAGGTTCAGTACTAGCCTAATGCTTATAGCATTATAAAGAACAAGTTTTTAAGCAGTAATGGATTCAAATCCAGGATCCAGTACAGCATCTAGCCTTAGCTTATAATCAGTACTCGTACATGGTCTAGGCTTAGGTTTAGGCTTGGCTTTGACTGAGTCTATTTGGGCTTTGGTTAGGCTTAGGCTCAGGCTTGGCTAGGACTGAGTCTATTTGGGTCTGGGCTAGGCTTAGGCTTAGGCTTGGCTTTGGCTGGGTCTATTTGGGTCTGGGCTAGGCTTAGGCTTGGCTTTGGCTGGGTCTATTTGGGTTGGGGCTAGGCTCAGGCTTGGCTAGGACTGAGTCTATTTGGGTCTGGGCTAGGCTTAGGCTTAGGCTTGGCTTTGGCTGGGTCTATTTGGGTTGGGGCTAGGCTCAGGCTTGGCTAGGACTGAGTCTATTTGGGTCTGGGCTAGGCTTAGGCTTAGGCTTGGCTTTGGCTGGGTCTATTTGGGTCTGGGCTAGGCTTAGGCTTGGCTTTGGCTGGGTCTATTTGGGTTGGGGCTAGGCTCAGGCTTGGCTAGGACTGAGTCTATTTGGGTCTGGGCTAGGCTTAGGCTTAGGCTTGGCTTTGGCTGGGTCTATTTGGGTTGGGGCTAGGCTCAGGCTTGGCTAGGACTGAGTCTATTTGGGTCTGGGCTAGGCTTAGGCTTAGGCTTGGCTTTGGCTGGGTCTATTTGGGTTGGGGCTAGGCTCAGGCTTGGCTAGGACTGAGTCTATTTGGGTCTGGGCTAGGCTTAGGCTTAGGCTTGGCTTTGGCTGGGTCTATTTGGGTCTGGGCTAGGCTTAGGCTTGGCTTTGGCTGGGTCTATTTGGGTTGGGGCTAGGCTCAGGCTTGGCTAGGACTGAGTCTATTTGGGTCTGGGCTAGGCTTAGGCTTAGGCTTGGCTTTGGCTGGGTCTATTTGGGTTGGGGCTAGGCTCAGGCTTGGCTAGGACTGAGTCTATTTGGGTCTGGGCTAGGCTTAGGCTTAGGCTTGGCTTTGGCTGGGTCTATTTGGGTTGGGGCTAGGCTCAGGCTTGGCTAGGACTGAGTCTATTTGGGTCTGGGCTAGGCTTAGGCTTAGGCTTGGCTTTGGCTGGGTCTATTTGGGTCTGGGCTAGGCTTAGGCTTGGCTTTGGCTGGGTCTATTTGGGTTGGGGCTGGGCTTAGGCTTGGCTAGGACTGAGTCTATTTGGGTTGAGGCTAGGCTTAGGCTTGGCGGCTAAGACTGAGTCTATTTTGATTTGGGATTAAGCTTAGGCTTAGGCTTGCCTGTCTCGCACTATTAGGGTTTAGGCTCAACTCCGATTTTCTGAGTCTCGGCCAGTTCCCAGGTTAGGCTTAGGGTTAGGCTTAAGGTTAGGCTTAGGTTCGGAACAGTTTTAAAGGATTGGACTCAGTCTGGGTACTTCAGTATTACTTCAGTACTTCAGTATTACAATTACAGTACCTAGCCTAGACCCAGTAGATGATCAGGGTTCAATCAAGTACTGCTTTACGTGTCTTTAAGATCTCGAAAACCTCACCTTATCCAAACTGGCTCTTCTCTGTTTCGTGGCTTCTAACAGCGGTGTCCATTCCCTATTCAATCGCTCGAATTTCTCTTTCCTTTCCGGTTTCGATAGGAGATCTTCTTGCAATTTAGTCTTCATCAAACTCACATCTCCTTCTTTTCCCAAAATCTCATCATACAAATGAGAAAAACGGGAAATCTCATCGAATAGCTTTTCCTTGTCAGCGCAAATTGGTGGAGACTAAAGTTGAGTATTGAAATCGAGCTTAGGCTTAGGCTTAGGCTGGCTTAGGCTGGCTTTGGCTGGCTTAGGCTGGCTTAGGCTGGCTTAGGCTGGCTTAGGCTGGCTTAGGCTCAGGCTCCTCGTGCACCAGAGTGCCTTTTCTTACAACTTACATTATTGATATCCAGTGCCAATAACTGAATCGAATCCAAGAGTCCATCAACGTGTCGATCCAAGAGATCTCCTTGATCTTTGACGGAAAGAGCGGCTTGCTTCACCGAGTCGATCTTCTTGTCCAACTGGAAACCAGTAATAAGTCAAATTTGTTTTACAAAGTTTCCAATAGCTCTGAGCTCTGTTATTAGGCTTAGAAGCTCTGTGATTAGGCTTAGAAGCTCTGTGATTAGGCTTAGAAGCTCTGTGATTAGGCTTAGAAGCTCTGTGATTAGGCTTAGAAGCTCTGTGATTAGGCGTAGGAGCTCTGTTATTAGGCGTAGGAGCTCTGATAGGCTTAGGAGCTCTGTTATTAGGCTTTCTGTTAGACCAGAAGGTCTTTTCGTTTCCTTTCGTACTTAAATTCTAGAGTTCTACTCACCTCAGCCGTTTTCGTCTTTGCATTCAACAATCCTTCGGCGATTTCCGTTTGATTCGTCGAATCAACCGCATATTCATCGGCTTTCTTTACCTTTTCCCCCAATTTCTCCAACAACTCATTCACTTCTCCTTCTCTTCTTTTCAACTCGTCCAGTTTGGATAATTGTTGATTGATTTCTGTTGATGGAAGACGGGAAACTGCGTCCACCTCGTGCTCCAGCTCGCCGAGTTTCTTTCTAGAAATGAAACTGTACTGTTTAAAGTACTTTAAACAGTACTTTAAACAGTACTTTAAACAGTACTTTAAACAGTACTTTAAACAGTACTTTAAACAGTACTCTTGTAAGCATTGAGAATTTCGAGCTTTGAAACTAATTGTAATTGCCAGAAAGACAGAAAGAAAGCTGTAGTCAGCAATTAGCTATCGTCAGCTATTTGGCATGGCTCGAGAACTAAAATAACCCACTTGATCTCCTTGTTGATCTGCGCAATCTCAGCGCCGAGTTCAGCTGCTCTCGAAATATTCGACTCTTTCTTCTCCAATCCATCATTCAGCGATCCCCAGCGATCGTTCAGCAAATCGATCTGAAATTGATGACAAAATGAGAGTTACCAGTTAGAGTATGATACAAGTAACCCTGAGTACCACAATCAGTAACCCTGGGTACAACAATACTACAGTATACCAAGATGATACAGTATCCAGGGATACTGAAGGCACTAGGGGTACAGTGCTCTTAGCCAGCCAACTAGCCAGCCAGTCAGCCAGCCAACTAGCCAGCCAGCCAACTAGCCAGCCAGTCAGCCAGCCAACTAGCCAGCCAACTAGCCAGCCAACTAGCCAGCCAACTAGCCAGCCAGCTAGCCAGCCAGCCAGCTAGCCAGCCAACCAGTCAGCCAGCCAACTAGCCAGCCAGCCAGCTAGCCAGCCAACTAGCCAGCCAGCTAGCCAGCCAGCCAGCTAGCCAGCCAGCCAGCTAGCCAGCCAGCCAGCCAGCCAACTAGCCAGCCAACTAGCCAGCCAGCCAGCCAGCCAGCCAACTAGCCAGCCAACTAGCCAGCCAGCCAGCTAGCCAGCCAGCCAGCTAGCCAGCCAGCCAGCCAACTAGCCAGCCAGCCAGCTAGCCAGCCAGCCAGCTAGCCAGCTAGCCAGCTAGCCAGCCAGCCAACTGTACAACAAGACTAAATCAAAATCTTTCCTATTAAGCTCACTTGTTTTTGTATGATCTCCTTATCTCCATCATTTGTCGCCGAATCGCCGAGCTTTTCCGCCAAATCTTTCAGCTTTTCCATGTTAAGGCGCTCGTTTTCGGTGTCAATCTGAGAAATAAGTATCTAGCTTTGTAACAGAGATATTTCTTAGTAATCTAAATGATTCTAGGACTCTGGTGATTCTAGTACTCTGGCGATTCTAGCAAGCCTGAGCCTGAGCACCAGAATGCACATGTGCTCAAAGGCTCAAAGTTACAAGTGCTCAAAGGACACGAGGAGGCAATGAGAACCTGTAGTCTTATGTGTACTTTGAGGGTGTTAAAATACAAGACTTCTAGAATACTAAATGTCAAAATGCGACAGGAAGGTGCGTCACAAAGCCAGAGTCAGAGCCGGAGCCTGGCCTGAGCCTGGACTGAGCTTGGCCTAAGCCTGGACTGAGCTTGGCCTAAGCCTGAGGTCGCTCTGAGCCTGGGCCTTAGCCAGAGCCTGGGTCTGAGCCCTTATCTTGCGTACTGTAATTTCTCCCAACCTTTAACATATCAATTTGTGCCCTTTGTCCTTTTGCCATATGAGAATCAGTAGAAGGAGCACCAACAGAGTCAATCAACCGCTGTTTTCCATGCAACCAACGATCCAATTGGTTCACGCCATCCACCTAAATTTGTTAATCGAATCGCTGTGCAATCGCTGTGCCTGCCAGAGCTCTGAGAACTACTGGACTTGAGCACAAACGCATTTCCTCTAGCACACGAGTTGAATTATCTCTCCAGAAAACTCACGATTTTCTCGGCATCCTCCAACTTTTTCCTTGTCGCTTCCTGTTGATTTTGCAATGCTTCCCATTCCATTTCGATTGCTTTCTCGAGCATCGCAACCTCTGCATTATTCGGATTTGAGCGAATCAGGGAGATCGCATCAAATCTCAAATCATCGACACCTCTTTGCCCGGCTCGGTTTTCCTTTTGGAGGTGTTCAAGGCGTTCTTTCGACGATTTCACTCCATCAGCTGAGAGATCCAACGGGAACTGAAAAACTCGGCCTTATTATTGTTCTATAAACATTTTGGGTGTCACAGTACCCTTAGGATACGTAGGACACCGCTTTACAAGCAAAGAGCTTTTTTGGAACAGTACAGTAAGTAGCTAGCTTAAGCCTGTAGCAAGGATTACTGTAGTCAGAATGGGTTACTGTACTTTGTATAATCATTTTGGGTGTCACAGTATCCTTAGGATACGTAGGGCACCGCTTTACAAGCAAACAGCTTTTTTGGGAACAGTACAGTAGCTCAAAGAACACCTCACCTCATTCGCCAGCTTTCCCCTCTGCTCTTTGATCCATTGTTGCACGGCGGCGGCTTTGTCCTCGAATTGATGTGCTTGTTTTTGTTGTTCGTTGATTTTCTGAGCTCGTCCATCGATTTGTGATCCCAGTTGATCGTAGCGAGATCTCAGATCGAATACATTTCTTGGAATACTGCTGCTTCTCGAGCCTAGAAATTGGGAAGCAAGTGTTGGTTTTCCAGGTATAACTCTAGCCTTTAAATCCTACTGTATCTTACTGTATCCTACTGTATCCTAAACCCACCATAGCAGGCCTTACCCCAGCCTTCTTCTTCGTACCCTTCTTCTTACCGTCCCCCAGTTCTACTACTTACCTCAAACTTGACTCTACCTCTGGCCTTAATCTTATAGTGCTCAGGTCCTACCTGATTCACTCTTATCCTAGGATTAGCCAGACAGGTCAGGCTTAAGACAATCAAGGCCAAGCTTAAGACAATCAAGGCAGTTCAAGTCTAAAAATCTACCAAATCAGATCGGGATCAGATTCTAAAGGATAACTATTGTTCTAGTAGGAGTAAGCTGTCTAATCTTTTGGCTATATTCTAGTTGGATGTCACAGCGAAATTTGGATTGATCTAATTTCTGCAATACGGAATTTCAGTCAAGCACTTTTCGAGCCAACCTTCTCGCCTGTATAACTCTTGTTCTAGAAGGAGTAAGCTGTCTAATCTTTTGGTTATATTCTAGTTGGATGTCACAGAGAAATTTGGATTGATCAAATTTCTGCATTACGGAATTTCAGTCAAGCACTTTTCGAGCCAACCTTCTCGCCGGCGTAACTCTTGTTTTAGTAGGAGTAAGCTGTTTAAGATTTTGGTTATATTCTAGTTGGATGTCACACTAAAGCTTGAATTGATCAAATTTCTGGATTTCGCAATTCTGGAATTACTGTTTTTTACACAAAGTCGCGTAATTGAACCGAGTCTGGAAAGTGCCTGGCTAAAATCTCCGTCCAACACCCCCGTCCCGTATGTCGTTTAAAGCAAATCGACTATCAGGAATCCGAAAATCATATCCATTCTTCGTTTCGATCAACTCCAAGCTACTCTTCGAGGCGCTCACTGATAAAACCATTACTGATAAAGCACTGATAAAGTAAACAAGAAAGATGAAAGCGCTCACTGATAAAGCAAAGCAAACAAGAAAGATGAAAGCGCCGGAAGAGGAGGAGAAAGGTATGAAACACTGCAAAAATACGCAACAGTACTGTAGCAGTAGAAATGAGCTCGATTTTTGAATTCCCCATAGTCGATTTGCTTTAAACGACATATGACACGGGTACTGTAGCTGAGAATTTCAGTCAAGCACTTTTCGAGCCAACCTTCTCGCCTGTATAACTCTTGTTTTAGTAGGAGTAAGCTGTCTAATCTTTTGGTTATATTCTAGTTGGATGTCACAGAGAAATTTGGATTGATCAAATTTCTGCATTACGGAATTTCAGTCCAGCACTTTTCGAGTCAACCTTCTCGCCTGTATAACTCTTGTTTTAGTAGGAGTAAGCTGTCTAATCTTTTGGTTATATTCTAGTTGGATGTCACAGAGAAATTTGGATTGATCAAATTATGATGTACATTGAATACTACTTTATAACTATCTCTAACCCTGGACTATTGAAACTACTTTATAATTATCCTTCATTTTCTTCATTTTTCATCACCTTCATTTTCTTAGACTCACCAGGAATCGTCTCTAGCTCAGCAATGGCAATCGATAACCTTTCCAATTCTTCTAAAGGTTGTGCTCCTTCTGCATATTGATCTCTCAACTGTGAGCACTCTTTTTGTTGCTCTTTCAAGCCATCCGATGTTGAGGATAAAGGAGATAAAGAGGAAACTGTCTAAAGGCAAAAAATGGGTTAGTACAGTACACTACAGTACACTACAGTACTTAAAGAGTACTACAATAGCTAAAGAGTACTACTGTACTTGAAGAGTACTGTATTAACTTCTCTGGACCTAATACAGTACTCTTTAAGTACCTCTAACGAATAACCCAAAGAATAACTCGTTTTTCAAGTTAAATGTCAAGTCCTAACCTCATCCAAATCGTTCAACCAGCTCCCGAATTCCTCCTTGAGTTTAGAGAACTTCTTGTCCAATTCGCTTAACTCTGCCGCTTTTTGCGCTTTATCTTCAACGGCTTGAGCCACCGCGTCGACCTAAATTTACAAATTTTATAAAGATAGCTGAAAATCTGAAAAAGCATGACACTCAAAGCCAGGAAAGCCAAGATCAAGCGGACTAAATCAGAGCAGAATCAAGCCTGCTCAACTCAGCTTAATCAGGGCTAAGACCTGGTCAAACTCGACCGACCGACTAGCTTGGACTAGACGACTGGCTTGGACTAGATGACTAGCTTGGACTAGACGACTAGCTTGGACTAGACGACTAGCTTGGGCCAGATGACTAGCTTGGACTAGATGACTAGCTTGGACTAGACGACTGGCCGACTAGACGACTGGAAGACTAGACGACTAGCTTGGACTAGACGACTAGCTTGGACTAGACGACTAGCCGACTAAACGATCGACTGACCGATTAGACAATCGATCCACTAGACGACTAGAAGACTAGACGATCGACTGACTAGACGACTAGACGACTAGACGACTAGAAGACTAGACGATTGATCGACTAGGCGACTAGACGACTAGACGATCGAGTGGCTAGACGACTAGACGACTAGACGACTAGACGATTGACGAACTAGACGTCCGACCGATCGACTAGACGATCGACTGACTAGACGACTAGACGACTAGACGATCGAGGGACTAGACGACTAGACGATTGATCAACTGGACGATCGAGTGACTAGACGACTAGACGACTAGACGACTAGACGACTAGACGACTAGACGATTGACGGACTAGACGTCCGACCGATGGACTAGACGACCGATCGACTAGACGATTGACTGACTAGTTTCGGCTAGCTCTCAGTCAGACTGGCACCAGACTAGGCCAAGTCTAATTGAGGCCTAAGCCTAAGCCTAAAAAGGCCAGTCAATCAATCAAGTGCTTATAAACATCTGCACAGGGTAACAGTTTTCTGAGACGAATTCCTATCCGGTAAGGACTAGTAATCGGATAGTAACTCGAAAGTCAGAGATGTAAATCTACCTTTGCTCCAGCTTCTTTCATCAAATTCTCGACATGATCCGTCTCAGTGACAGCCGGGATTTGCAGAAGTTTCCCGAGGATTTTGCCCGCCTCGATTGTCTCTTCTCCTAACGCTCTCAACGAGTTTCGTGCCTCTTCGATTTTTTCGAGATCCTGCAAAAAGTTTACGGTAGATTTGTGTGTGTTTTAGGTGAATTTACTTATAGCTAATATAGTAAGGGTATTTTTTTGGTTGGGGAGAACGTTTGGCCGTTTGGCCGTTTGGCCAATTGTTTTGAAGAGGATCTAGGCGACCGACTAGGCGACTAGACGATCGAGTGACTAGACGACTTATCCCATTTGTGTAATAGCTTAAAAGATCGTGTGCTCATTCAAAAGCTATTTATCTAGCGGATTGAAAGAAAAAGGATTCCATTCATCAATTTCCATTCATCAATTTGATCGTTTGTCAATCAACTTTCAAAGTTTTTATTTATTGAGGTACTTTTAGCCGAAAAAACCCGAGTTTCTTTGTTTTTTTGTATGAAAATCTGTGCTAAAATTCATTTTTTCGGAATCAGCGTTCAAAATTACCCTAGAATTATCTTTTTAAGAAGTTTTTTAACTCTTTTAAAAAATTGGCTTGACTCGGAATCGAACCCTCGACCCTCGGATTACTAAAAAATTTTTGTTTTTTTTGTTTTTTTGTTTTTTCGATGTTTTTCATACTGATTTACATTTATATCTAGTTCTTCTTGCCTAGCCAAGTTTACCAACAGATCTAGCCAAGTTTGCCAATAGAACAGAGACCAATAAAGCTCACCTTCCTTTAGAAAACCTTAGAATATAATATAGTTTTGTCATTTCAAACAAAAATCAAAAAAGTCAAGATTTCGCGGCAGTACGGGGAGTCGAACCCGAATCGTGCGGCTTGCAGACAAGGACCCTGCCGACTGCGCCATGGTACCAATGGAGACCCTCCGGAAAAACCCGCCCTTAACCGACCAACGAAGCTTTTTAGTCTAGCCAGATTTTAGTCAATTTGATTCACCGATCATTCATAAGACCCTTTTTTTCCTCCTTCGGTCAAGCGGTCTCGTGGTGTAGTGGTTATCACATCTGTCTAACACACAGAAGGTCGGCGGTTCGATCCCGCCCGAGATCATTTTCGCTCTTTTTCCGAGATTTTTTCGGGAAAGCTTTAGGAAAGCTTAGGATTGATTCTTTTAAACATTTTTCACATTTAGATATGTTTTTAAAGCATTCAGGCAAGTACTGATTGAGATTTTGAGCTAAAAATAGACTAAGGCATTGAAAGGCCATTGAAAAAAGGCTAAAGAGCTATTCTTTGAATGAAAAAAGGCTAAAGAGCTATTTTTTTACCGCCAAAAACTACAATAACCCAATTTTAGTCTAGCTGGCAGATTATAGGACTTTAAAAGTCAGCAAAGCTCTAGAATAACCCAGATTTACCTTCGGTGGAATCGGTTTCACTTGTTGCATCAAGAGATTCGAGTGTTGTTGGATTAAATCCGTTCGATTCTCCAAATCGATCACTCCTTTCAGTGCGTCGTTTACGTTGTCTTGGAAAGCTTGATGCCAAGAATTCGCTTTTGCCAACTTTCTCTTTGTCGCCCCGAGTTTTTCCTCTAAACCCTCTTTTTCCACCAATGATGGATTCGTTGTGGAGAGCTTTCGGACCTAAAATTTGTTTTTAAAAAGCTGATTGAGAAGAGAGTCTTCAAAGCAATACCTAATCCTTAAAATTGTGCGCAATTGTGAGCCCAGTGAGCCAGCTAGTGAGCCGCAATTCTGAGCCCAGTGAGTCAGCCAGTGAGCCGCAGTTCTGAGCCCCGTGAGCCAGCCAGTGAGCCAGCCAGTGACTGTAATTCTGAACCCAGTGAGCCAGCCAGTGAGCCAGCCAGTGAGCCGCAATTCTGAGCCCAGTAAGCCAGCCAGTGAGCCGCAATTCTGAGCTCAGTAAGCCAGCCAGTGAGCTGCAGTTCTGAGCCCAGTGAGCCAGCCAGTGAGCCAGCCAGTGAGCCGCAATTCTCAGCCCAGTGAGCCAGCCAGTGAGCCAGCCAGTCAGCCGCAATTCTGAGCCCAATGACCCAGCCAGTAAGCCGCAGTTCTGAGCCAGGCTTGATCTTAGCTTACCTGGCTTTTGAACAAAACTCGTAACGGTTTAAAGATCTTAACTTACACTTTTTATTAGACTAATATTATCAGAGTATTAGAGCTTTCATTCCATTCAGATAGCTAACAAGTTCCATGTTCGGAGCTGGTAAAGAACTAAGAAATAGAGTGAGAAAGTTTCTAGACTTGATTTTCTAGTTCATAGACTCGATTTTCTCGAAAACATGACAAAAGTCAAGTGTTGGCGCTGGATTGATCTATCTATAGATCAGGTAAGTGTCAAACAAGGATCAAGATCAAACCAGCCAAGCCAGGCCAAGATCTAACTCTAAACAATGCTTGTAACCTCATTTTCAAGTTGATCAGCTAAGGCACGTCTTGCATCGGCTTCTGAGTGCTCCAACTGTTCCTCTTTCTTCAGCGTTGACAAGAGATCTTGTTTCAAGGGGATTGGATGTTGCTGGGACATCTGAAAGTGTTATTTGAACAAATGTACACATAAGAATCAATGCTTGAGCCAATGCTTGAGCCTGCTTGAGCCTGCTTGAGCCTGCTTGAGCCTGCTTGAGCCTGCTTGAGCCTGCTTGAGCCTGCTTGAGCCTGCTTGAGCCTGCTTGAGCCTGCTTGAGCCTGCTTGAGCCTGCTTGAGCCTGCTTGAGCCAAGACAATGCTTGAGCCAAGACAATGCTTGAGCCAAGCCAATGCTTGAGCCAAGCCAATGCTTGAGCCTGCTTGAGCCAAGGCAATGCTTGAGCCTGCTTGAGCCAAGCCAATGTCAGGCTTGAATAAAGCCAGACTTCAGCTTGACTTCAGCTTGACTTTGGCTTGCTTAAGGCTTGCTTAAGGCTTGCTTAGGGCTTGCTTAGGGCTTGTTTTTATTCTCAAACCTTGTCCTCCCATTGATCAGCCCATTCTCCTAATCCCTTGACCGCATCTTTGACCCCTTCACCGATTGCTTGTTCCGTTGTTGCTTCGTTGACGACTCGTTGGAGTTGATCGAGTACAAGACTGTGTCTGAAATTTCTTTGATATTATGAAATTATGGCTAAACGTAGAGAAATAGCCAATAAGAACCTACTGAACAAGTACTGTACTGTACAAGCACTGTACTGTACACGCACTCTACTGTACAAGCACTGTACAAGCACTGTACTGTACAAGTACTGTACTTTAGAATGTTAAGAAGCATATAGAAGCTTTCCTAAGCCCTACTTTCAAGCAAAGTACTCCAAGCAAAGTACTGTAAGCAAAGTACTTTTTCTCAAACTCTCCCACCTCTTCCTCCTTTCATTGTGCTCTTTCTGGTGCCTCTCTTTCACTTCATCGTAGGCGGGTGTTCCTTCGAGAATTCCCAGCAGTTTCATTGCCGCTTGATCCGCATCATCTAATTGTGATTGCTCATCAGCCACTCGTCGATTCATCTCATCCGCGATTCTCAGTCTTTCTTCCACTGGAACTCCTTTCTTCCCGAAGAGGTCATTCAGTTGATTCTCGAGTTGACGTAACCAGTTGTCCGCACTGAAAAATGGATTTAACAGCCGTACTTTGTGTCCTTGAACGCAAGTTTTCTGACACAACACAAAGCCAGATAAGGTCCTTGATCCAAAGCCAGATAGGGTTCAGGACCTTGATCTAAAGCCAGATAAGGGCCAGGATCTTGGCCCAAAGCCAGATAAGGTCCAGGATCTTGGCCCAAAGCCAGATAAGGTCTAGGACCTTGATTCAAAGCCAGATAGGGTTCAGGACCTTGATCCGAAGCCAGATAGGGTTCAGGACCTTCATCCAAAGCCAGATAGGGTTCAGGACCTTGATCCGAAGCCAGATAGGGTTCAGGACCTTGATTCGTTGCCAGGTAGGGTTCAGGACCTTGATCCAAAGCCAGATAGGGTTCAGGACCTTCATCCAAAGCCAGATAGGGTTCAGGACCTTGATCCAAAGCCAGATAGGGTTCAGGACCTTGATCCGAAGCCAGGTAGGGTTCAGGACCTTGATCCGAAGCCAGGTAGGGTTCAGGACCTTGATCCGAAGCCAGGTAGGGTTCAGGACCTTGATCCAAAGCCAGATAGAGTTCAGGACCTTGATCAAGAACTACACTAGGGCTCGGGTCAGCTTTGGAACAACTTTGTTGTAATAGTTACTATATTCTTGAAATCCTACCGTCCAGCCCTTTCAGCGACATCATTTCCAAGTGCGGCGACTCGATTTTGGAAGGACGACAGATCTTGGCACTGTCTCAGCAGCTCGTTGTAGTCATCCTGAAAAGATTGGCGATAGTCCTTACTGACCCTGTACTTAAAATATCCTTACTGACCCTGTAGCAACCTCACTACAGTATCCTAGCCTAAGCTAAAGTGTCTGGGATATTGTAGTGGATACTACAGTGCTCTAGAGATACTAGAGATACTAGAGATACTAGAAATACTACTTTTGTGCTCCTCAAGCCTTACCTCTACTCGGTAGAACGTTTTCTTCACTTCATCTCCATTCACTCCACCCAGCTGCACTTGTGGGACACTTTCGTGCATCGCCGCGATTTCTGCCTCGATCCGAGTAACGATTGAGCCGATTTGCTTCAAACGAGGCTCTCCACCGGCTACTTCATCCTGGAAATTCTCTTTAGAATATAAATTGATACTTGGAAAGAATTTTAAGCCCCTAGAAGCAAGCCGAGGTCGGAATAATCCGTTTAAAATCCAGTTAGACTAGACCAGACTGGGTTAGGTCAGTTAGGCTAGACCAGATTGTACAATTAGACCAGACTGTACAATTAGTCGGTTAAATCATTCAAGGACTGGCTAGACCAGAGCCGGGGTGAACAGGAGCCATAGAAATGGCTAGTTCTAGTTCAAACTAATTCAAAATCTCCTTGACCGGATCCCAGAGCTAGACGCAGGATTAGTCCAGCTGCTATCCTGGTCCATTTCAGAGTGACCAGAAGGAATGGAAAGGTCAGTAGCAGAAGTAAGGTCAGCATGGACCGCTACAGGCTTAAATTGCCGGAATCTGGTCTTTCTAGCCTTATAAACAAGCCATATTATATACGAGCCGTCTTATATACGCAGCGCCTTATATACACGCCGCCTTATATACACGCCGCCTTATATACACGCCGCCTTATATACGCGCCGCCTTATATACACGTAGCTTTATATACACGTAGCTTTATATACACGTAGCTTTATATACACGTAGCCTTATATACGTCCCCTTTATATACGCGCTGCCTTATATACGCGACGTCTTATATACAAGCCGTCTTATATACAAGCCGTCTTATATACAAGCCGTCTTATATACGCGCCGCCTTATATACGCGCCGCCTTATATACACGTAGCTTTATATACACGTAGCCTTATATACGTCCCCTTTATATACGCGCTGCCTTATATACGCGCTGCCTTATATACGAGCCGTCTTATATACGCGCTGCCTTATATACGCGCTGCCTTATATACGCGACGTCTTATATACAAGCCGTCTTATATACAAGCCGTCTTATTATCGAGCCGTCTTATAGCTAGCTTGGAGCATGACTCACCTGTAATTGTTTAGCCTTTGCCCGTTGCTCGACGATATTCGACGGATCAGCTGACGAGGCTTTAATATCTCCAGCTCTCCGCGTCGCATCGGTGATCCACGATTGCATCGATGAGGAATGAGTGGAGAACTCGATGAGTAGCTGAGTGATCGCGTGCAGTCTGGAAAATGAGAGGAGTCAAAGTCTGAGTCGTAGTCTGAGCTACTGTTAATTGCCCAGATTTGAGTAGTACTGTTACTAGTACTACTAGTAGTACTGTACTGTCTTTCACTGTCTTTCACTGTCTTTCACTGTCTTTAACAGAACTACTGTAGCTCGAATTGATTCGTATAACTTAGGTACTGTAACTGGCAATGGAAACACTAGCTCCAGCAACTCCAGTAGACTACAGTAACTTGTGCAAACCGTAGAAACCGTAGAACTCGTTCTCCAACTCTTTCTCCAACTCCTTCTCCAACTCCTTCTCCAGCCCCTTCTCCAACTCCTTCTCCAGCCCCTTCTCCAACTCCTTCTCCAACTCCTTCTCCAGCCTCACCTCTCATAAACCATTTCCACATTCCTCACTGTATTCTCGTAGACATTTGCCAGCTCATCTCGCTTCTGCTTCAGAATTGCGTACTGATCGGGTGGCAGTTGGTCGACTTGCTCGGCGCATAAACGATCCGCCATTTCGAGTTGTTCGCGCACTCTTGACGCCCACTCGTCAAGAGAGGCTTTCACGGACTGAAAGATCAAAACCTTTAGTATCAAAGGCTCTTAGTTTTTCTTATTTCCAGTAAAGCTATCAGCCAAATCCCTCTAATCAACTCAAACTTCTTTCCACTCAGTTCAAAACACTAAAACACACAACACAAACCTACCCAATTGACGAATTTTTCAACAAGAATTGCTTTTACTTTTTTTAAGTAAAATAAAGGCGTAGATTTTCTCTATTTTCAGTAAAATTTTCAAAAAAAACCCGTCAAGCGCTTTTTTCTGAATTTTGTTTAGAAAAAAAGTGCTCAAGTGAACGTTTTTGATTATATGAGGCGCTCTAATTAGCTTGAAAATTGTAGAAAACGTCTTGTATACGTTGCTTTATATAAGCCGGCTAGTATAAGACGTCTTATATACGCCGCCCTATATAAGCCGCCTTATATACGCCGCCTTATATACGTTGCCCTATATGTAGCGCCTTGAATACGTTGCCTTATAGACGCCTCGGTATATAAGCCACCTTATATACGCCGCCTTATATACACCGCCTTTTGTACGCTTTAGTATATAAGCCGCCTTATATACGCTGCTCTATATATACACCGCCTTATGTACGCTTTAGTATATACGGCGTCTTATATACTCCGTCTTATATACACCGTCCTGTATGCACCGCCTTATATACGCCTCGGTATATAAGCCACCTTGTCTACGCCGCCCTATAAAGCCGCCTTATATACGCCTCGGTATATAAGCCACCTTATATACGCCGCCCTATAAAGCCGCCTTATATACGCCGCCGCATATAAGCCGCCTTATATACGCCGCCCTATGAAGCCGCCTTATATACGCCTCGGTATATAAGCCACCTTATATACGCCGCCCTATAAAGCCGCCTTATATACGCCGCCCTATGAAGACGCCTTATATATGCGGCCTGGATGGATTTTTCTGGAAATTTTACCGAAAAAGGTAACAGAGATTGATCTTTCTTTAGCATAGAAAGTTAGTGTCAGTTTCCATCAAAAGAAAGTTGCCAAAAAAGCTGCCTAAGCCCAAGCAGGCCAGAATTCTGGCTCAGGCCTAGCCCAGGGTCAAGCCAAGCCAGGAGCCAAGCCAGGAGCCAAGCCAAGAGCCAAGCCAGGAGCCAAGCCAGGAGCCAAGCTAGGGGCCAAGCCAGGGACCAAGCCAGGGACCAAGCCAGGAGCCAAGCCAGGAGCCAAGCCAGGTGCCAAGCCAGGGGCCAAGCTAGGGGCTAAGCCAGGAGCCAAGCCAGGTGCCAAGACCAACTTGTCATATATCTACTTGAGATCTAACAAACCTGAACTTCGTTAGCCGCATCCTCTGGCCTTTCCTGATTCAATTGAAGATTCAACTTTGTCGGGTAAATCGTTTGTTCGAGATTTCCCAGACCGGCAATCGCCGAGTCAAGATCTTTTTGGCGTTCAAGGCATTCTTTGAGGGCTTCTTCCTGAAAAACAACGATTAGAAAAGTGTCTACAAGAAAAGTGTCGCCTTATATACGCTTTCGTATATAAGCCTCGCCTGTTGTTTCCTCTTGTACGTTTGCACCATGATTTGAACTCGATTTTGCTTCTCGAGAATCATCGACGAAAGTTGAGCGAAGCGTTTATTCAAAATCTCGAGCTCACTCGCGACAGTTTGAGCTCCATTCATCGGCTGGGGAATGGCTCTAAAGGGAGAACTTTCAGGGTTACCGTAGCTGTAGCTGTAGCTGTAACTGTAGCTGTAGATGTAGCTGTAGCTGCAAAGCAAACCTCGTGAACAGATCCCTTATTCCCGATCCGTGCACTCTGATGACCCCATCCGTGTACTGATCGATTCTCAAATCGTGTTGTTTTGCCTCACGAATGTACTTTCCACCCTCGCGATTTAGCGCTTCAATGGCGGCTGTTCTTTCCTAAAACATTGTGCATTTAGATAAATCGTATGACTAGTTGAAAGTACCTGTAATTGAGAGTACTCTTGAGCCAAAATATCCAATTGCTGTTGCAACTCATTCGAACGTAACTCCTCAGGCCGACGCAGTTGATCGATCGTTTTCTCGACCTGGAACATGGGATAACTTCAGCTATTAGAATTGTCTTATTGTAAAACGCAAAGTTTGTCTGTCTGTCTGTCTGTCCGTCTGTTTGTCTGTCCGTCTGGTTGTCTGTCCGTCTGTTTGTCTGTTTGTCTGTCTGTTTGTCTACATGTTTGTCTGTCTGGCTGTCTGTCCGTCTGTTTGTCTGTCCGTCTGTCCGTCTGGTTGTCGGTCCGTCTGTTTGTCTGTTTGTCTACCTGTTTGTTTGTATGTTTGTCTGTCTGTCTGTCTGTTTGTCTACATGTTTGTCTGTCTGTCCGTCTGTTTGTCTGTCCGTCTGTCTGTTTGTCTGCCTGTCTGTCTGTCTGTTTGTCTGTCTGTCTGTTTTTCTGTCTATTTGAAAAACTTTTGTATTTTGAGAAAATGGTAAAGATGGAAAAGTTGAAAGGGTCGGACGTGGGGGTCAAGGAGATTCCAGTAGCTTGACCCTCGCTTTGAACGAATTAGGCCGAATAGATCTATTTCTAGTTTAGCTTATCCGGGCCTAGCTTTGGCCAGGTTTAGTTTACTGTAAGTCCCATTTTTGAATACCTTTTCGAGCCATGTCATTTCATTGAGCAGCTCTCCTCGCACGAACCCCATCGTTTGCATCGTTTTCTCCACCGTTTCCAAGCGTTCTCGATTCTAAAAGAAGTGTTTACCTAGAGAACTTTCATCTAACTCAGATATCTTTTATGTTTAAGTTTATGTCTAGCTATCTTGTTAGATCTAAAAAGGCTTATAGATCTAGATAAAGTTTATCCAAAGAAGCCACCTGTACACAAATGTTCTCCCAACGAACGTTGAGTTGTTGGGCCTCGTCCTCGACATGGTCCACATCAGGATGTCTAAAAATACACCATTCAAAAGCTCTGACAAAATATTGGATAAAAATTCTCTAAAAACTCTCTAGAAACTCTCTAAAAACGAACGTTGGAATGTGTTGGCGTGTCCTGATGACATGTTGCCTCAAAGCAGCCACCTGAGCGTTCAACGAGTCCAGCAGCCATTGCTCTTGGCCAAGAGTCTAAAGATCAAAAGGTGATTAGTGATTTTGAGGGTTACATCGATGCTGGAGAAGAGTATTTTGCTGTACTTGACATCTGTTTTCTTGATTAGTAAGAGGTTTCTTGATTGGTTTCTTGATTAGTAAGAGGTTTCTTGATTGGTAATAGATTGTCAGTACTTGTACAGGATGTCAGTTCTTGTACAGGATGTCAGTGCTTGTACTTGTACAGGATGTTAGTACTTATACAGGATGTCAGTACTTGTACAGGATGTTAGTACTTGTACAGGATGTCAGTGCTTGTACTTGTACAGGATGTCAGTTCTTGTACAGGATGTCAGTGCTTGTACTTGTACAGGATGTCAGTTCTTGTACAGGATGTCAGTGCTTGTACTTGTACAGGATGTCAGTGCTTGTACTTGTACAGGATGTCAGTTCTTGTACAGGATGTCAGTGCTTGTACTTGTACAGGATGTCAGTGCTTGTACTTGTACAGGATGTTAGTACTTATACAGGATGTCAGTACTTGTACAGGATGTCAGTTCTTGTACAGGATGTCAGTGCTTGTACTTGTACAGGATGTCAGTACTTGTACAGGATGTCAGTTCTTGTACAGGATGTTAGTACTTGTACAGGATGTTAGTACTTGTACAGGATGTCAGTTCTTGTACAGGATGTCAGTTTGACAGTTTGTCAATTCGTCAATTTCACCTTCATTTCCTCAGCTCTCTTTTGCCTGATTACTTTAAAATTTTGTCTACAAGTAGAGAAAGCTGATTTCTATTTGTAAACAAAATTTCAAAGAAATCGGTGAAGAGACGGCTGAGAATGGTGGAATTCGGTTTGGGTTGAAATTTCCCCATGTCTTGTACTTGTTTTTCATTTATGAGGACTTAACGATGAGAAAGCCTTTACTATTTAACAGTTTTTAAAAGTCAATTAGTAGTCAATTCAAGTAGTCAATTCACCTAGTGTTCTATGATTTGCTTTAAACATTCCCTGTCACCAATTTCATCGCTCTTACAGTAATCATCACGTCTATAGTATCAATTATGACTTGTTCGATAGGTTTTGGGTTTGCCGTAACTTTCATAGAGGTTTATGGGTTACTGTAACTTTTGTAGAAGCTCTCAGAAACGACTGCGAGCTGATTTTGTGAGGCTTAGGCTGGTTTAGGCTGGCTTAAACTTAGGCTGGTTTAGGCTGGCTTAAACTTAGGCTGGCTTAGGCTGGCTTCGGCTGGCTTAGACTGGCTTAGACTGGCTTAGGCTGGCTTAGGCCTAGGCTGGCTCAGGCTGGCTTAGGCTGGCTTAGACTGGCTTAGATTGGCTTAGGCTGCCTTAGGCTGGCTTAGGCTGGCCTAGGCTGGCTTAGGCTGGCTTAGGCTTTGTCTAACTACTGTACTTGTACTCTTCACGATAAGATTACAGTAAATGCTGTAAAAGTTTCGAATTCAAAAAGCTAACCATTTTCGTGGCCACTAAATTCTCGCGAATTTTCGCCATCTTTTGCAAATCGCTTGACAAATCGTCGTGGCTACAGAGAGCGATCTGAAAATTTGCAAAATATTTACAAAACATTTACAAAATCGACTTTAGAACTACTGTAAATAGGAAAATATTGTAGGAAATTAGCATCAAATACAATTCCATCTCCAGATCTCCAGATCTCCAGAGCTCCAACTCCAGAGATTCAGAGCTCCAGAGTTCCAGCTCCAGATCTCCAGATCTCCAGATCTCCAGATCTCCAGATCTCCAGATCTCCCGATTCCAGATCTCCAGATCATTGGGCAACTGAGGAAAGTCATATTTTGAGTTTAAAAAATAGGGCTTCTATATTGTAATGCTGGTTAAATTCGGTTAAATTCGGCAAAAACTCGGTTTAGTGTTCGGGAATTGCAGATTTTCCAGGTTTTCTTTTGAAAATCTCATCCACCTCATGCTTTTTCGCCGTTTCCGTCAATTGATTCGTCCCATTCATCACAGCTTCTTGGACTTTCAATCTCTCCACATACATTCGCGCCAAATCCCACAGATTTTCCCAAAGATCTTTCAGCTTTTCGAGGTTTAACTGAAAATTGTCTGAAATTTGTCTGAAATGTCTGAAATGTCTGAAAATTGTCTGAAAATCGTCTGAAAAACTGAAGCTAACGATTTCGAAAAGCCATAGCCATACTTAAAAATCTCCATCTTAAGCTTTCCCCATCTTAAATCAGAAAAAGAAATCAAAAATGATCTCGGGCGGGATCGAACCGTCGACCTTCTGTGTGTTAGACAGATGTGATAACCACTACACCACGAGACCGCTTGGCCGAGGAGGAAAAAAAGGGTGTTATGAATATTCTGTGGCTAAAGCTTCGTTGTTCGCTGGTGGCTTTCTCGATCATGAATAGTCAAATCACAAATCAAGCAGCTGGAGAAAAGTGAAGGCGAGGCCTAGTGGTTAGTGTGCTTGGCTTCAGTTCTACACCTCGCGGGTTCGAACCCGGGTAGAGGCATTTCTTTGCTTTTTTGTGTTTAGTGATAAAGAAACTTAAACTAAACCATTTTAGGGGACTTTTTGGAAAATATATAATGCAAAATGATTTGCCTATTTGACTTTCTGTGTGTTAGACAGATGTGACGACGCCGATGAGACGACGAGGCCGATGAGACTCCCTAGGAAAGAGGGACTCAATTTTTAGGTCGCGACTTTGTTAGCGACTTTTAGCGACTTTTAGCGACTCTTAGCGACTGTTAGCGACTCTTAGCGACTGTTAGCGACTTTTAGCGACTTTTTAGCGACTTTTGCGAAAAATGGGCAATGGTCTAGATAAAGAATTTTAATTAAGAAATAGATTAAAAAGAGGAATTAAATACAAATTCTCTTTCTTAAATAGTGGAAAGGAAAAAGGAGGGATCGATTTTGAATATCAATTGGGCTTTCAAGAAGATTTTTTGTGCCGGATAAGCTTTAGAAATGTGAATATATATTTGCTTTGCGCTCCGTGCTCCTTTCCCATTGCCAATCTAGCTTTGAGCTCCAATATCTTGGTGTTGGGCTGTCCAATTCAAATATTCTCGATATCATTAGATGCGCCAAGTCTTTCTCTATCGATTGGTATAAAAAGTATTCAAATTGGATGGTCCAATCCCAAGATATTTAAGCTCAAAGTTGGATTGCCATGGCAAATTATGGCGAATGGCAAAGTACTGCTTGTTTACCAGTTGTTTACCAGTTACCAAAGTGTTTACCACAATCAATTTTAGGTCTAAAATGTGAACAAACCCTTTGTGCGGCCGTTGGATCACTGATTTGCGAATAGAGTCCTTTGACAGTTGATACATCGGAGTCCAAAGAATGAAGTGATTCCTCGAAATGTTTGTGTTCTTCTAAAGTTTGATCGTGCTCGGCAAGGGATCGTTCAACGGGGCGGCCGATTCGATCAGTTAGAACCCGCCAAGAGTCATCAAGTTTTCGCAAAATCGTCGTCATTTGCTGATCGAATTGCTCAGAGAAGTCGGGCTCTAGAATTTTTTAAACAAAAGTACGAAGAGAAACGAAAGAAGGCACTGGACTGGCACTCGACTGGCACTCGACTGGCACTGGACCGTCTGGCTCTGGACCTCTGGACCGTCTGGACCTCTGGACCGTCTGGACCTCTGGGCCTCTGGACCTCTGGACAGCCAAGCTCTAGACAGCCAAGCTCTAGACAGCCAAGCTCTAGACAGCCAAGCTCTAGACAGCCAAGCTCTAGACAGCCAAGCTCTAGACAGCCAAGCTCTAGACAGCCAAGCTCTAGACAGCCAAGCTCTAGACAGCCAAGCTCTAGACAGCCAAGCTCTGGACAGCCAAGCTCTGGACAGCCAAGCTCTGGACAGCCAAGCTCTGGACAGCCAAGCTCCTGGACAGCCAAGCTCTAGACAGCCAAGCTCTAGACAGCCAAGCTCTAGACAGCCAAGCTCTAGACAGCCAAGCTCTGAGACAGCCAAGCTCTAGACAGCCAAGCTCTAGACAGCCAAGCTCTGGACAGCCAAGCTCTGGACAGCCAAGCTCTAGACAGCCAAGCTCTAGACAGCCAAGCTCTAGACAGCCAAGCTCTGGACAGCCAAGCTCTGGACAGCCAAGCTCTGGACAGCCAAGCTCTGGACAGCCAAGCTCTGGACAGCCAAGCTCTGGACAGCCAAGCTCTAGACAGCCAAGCTCCTAGACAGCCAAGCTCTAGACAGCCAAGCTCTAGACAGCCAAGCTCTGGACAGCCAAGCTCTAGACAGCCAAGCTCTAGACAGCCAAGCTCTAGACAGCCAAGCTCTAGACAGCCAAGCTCTGGACAGCCAAGCTCTGGACAGCCAAGCTCTAGACAGCCAAGCTCTAGACAGCCAAGCTCTAGACAGCCAAGCTCTGGACAGCCAAGCTCTAGACAGCCAAGCTCTGGACAGCCAAGCTCTGGACAGCCAAGCTCTAGACAGCCAAGCTCTGGACAGCCAAGCTCTGGACAGCCAAGCTCTGGACAGCCAAGCTCTGGACAGCCAAGCTCTGGACAGCCAAGCTCTGGACAGCCAAGCTCTGGACAGCCAAGCTCTGGACAGCCAAGCTCTGGACAGCCAAGCTCTGGACAGCCAAGCTCTGGACAGCCAAGCTCTGGACAGCCAAGCTCTGGACAGCCAAGCTCTGGACAGCTCTGGACAGCCAAATTCTGTCCAGAGCACAGTTCAGAGTCCTTGTGCTGGAGAACCAGTCCTTGTGCTGTAGCCAAACCTTACTCTTTCTTCACTTACCAGGTGTCTTCTGTGATCGTTGTTCTAGTTGATAGAAAGCGTCTTTTGTTTGTCGGAGATCCGATCTCAGATTCAATGACAATGGATCATTCGGACCGAGCTCGCCGACAAGTTTTCCTAAAAAAAAGACTTCATTCACCGTACACTAGAGCTTTAATTTGCCAAAAATGACTAGCTTTTTGACTCACCAATATCCTCGTCGAGTGCTCCCAAGATTTTTGCGCGTTTCTCATCAGCGAAATCCATAAAATCGTCGACATTCCAGTTTCTGGAAATATTTTCGTTTACTTCGTTTACTTCGTCAGATGTCAGAGGTCAGATTGCGCATTGTCAGACTCAGAAGAAAGGTGAAAGGCTGTAGATCAGCCAGCTGATCTACAGCCAGCTGATCTACAGCCAGATTGAGCGAAATCTTACTGTATCCATCGCATCGTATTGGCGACAAGATGAAATCGGACGTGTCGATGCTTGTCCGTCCACAATTGCGATAATTTTTGGAATTTCTGGATGAAGCGCACGAGTTGCGCGTTTAGACGCTGATCAGGAGGCGGCAAACGGAAAACGACCTAAATAGGGTTTAACGCTTGAAACTGATACGATTACTGTGCTATCTACAGCAGAAATGAATTGAGTACACTCAGCACTAGTACTGTACTGTACTTGGTGTTGCACAAGGTTGATTCTGATTGCTGGATCGGGATGCTAATAATAAGAGCAAAATGATAGTTTCCATATGATTAATGTCCATATTGGCCCTCTACTTATTGGCCTACTTGCTGGCTACTTATTGCCCTACTTATCCTGCCTGCTTATCCTGGCCTGCTTACCCTGGCCTACTTACTTAAACTTTAAACTTTAAGGACTTTAAACTAGCCAGGGTCAAAAACTTGTTTTGCTCTGGAGAACCCTACCTTACTCACTTTACCTTGGGATGAGTAGGCCAGTAAGTAGGCCAGTAGGCCAGTAAGTAGGCCAGTAAGTCAGGCCAGTGGGCTCGGTAGGCCGTCAGTGAGCCAGTAAGGCCAGTGCAGGCCAGTGAAGTGGCCAGTAGGCACCGGTGGGTAGGCCAGTAGGGTAGGCCAGTAGGCCAGTAGGCCAAGTAGGGCCAGTAGGTAGGCCAGTGTGTGCCAGGAAGTAGGCCAGTAGGCCAGTAGGTAGGCCAGTGAAGTGAGGCCGGTGAAGTAGGCCAGTAGGTGGGCCGGTGCAAGTAGGCCAGTAGGCCAGTAGGTAGGCCACTAGGTAGGCCAGTAAGTAGGCCAGTAAGTAGGCTAGTAGGGTAGGCCAGTAAGTAGGCCAGTAGGTAGTAGGCCAGTAGGCTAGTAGGTAGGCCACTAGGTAGGCCAGTAAGTAGGCCAGTAAGTAGGCTAGTAGGTAGGCCAGTAGGTAGGCCAGTAGGCCGTAAATGAGCCAGTGCGGCAGGGCTAGTAACTACAAATAAATCAGTAGCCAGCAGTACGAACTATTTACTATAAACTGACCGAGGAACGAAGCCTTCCTCGATGCGAGACATCGCGAATTTTCCACTGAATCGAGTCACTGAGTTTGTCAGGAAAAATCCTAAACGAAAAGTTTAGCACTGCAAAGAAATTGTCGTAGGTGGCAGTTTTAGGTACCGATTTAGATGTTAGATATTAGATTGGGTAAAAAATAAGGGTAATTTATGAGGATCTGAATCAAGGAAGGGAACGAGTTTAGTAGGGAAATCAATCAAGGTTTTATAGGCAACAATACCTCATCATTGGCGGCTATCTGTACAGAAAGTGACTATTCTTCACCTAAGGATTAACTTTAATAAATAAAATAGCTATTCCATGGATCTGAAATATCTCGCTATTTTTCTGAATGATGTAAAAGAAACTCGTAATGAACAGAGGCTCGTAAAGAAGAAAAGAGGCGTGGAACCCCACCAGAAGTTCCATGCAATAGACAGAGGACAAAAGGCTTCCAGTGTTCAGCTAATATTGAGGATGTTGATGTGAAAGGATTAGCTCTACTATGGATATGGTTTGCTGGTTTGCTGGTTGGTTTTGCTGGTTTGCTAGCTGGTTGACTGGTTTGCTGGTTTGCTAGCTGGTTGACTGGTTTGCTGGTTTGCTAGCTGGTTGACTGGTTTGCTGGTTTGCTAGCTGGTTGACTGTTTGCTGGTTTGCTAGCTGGTTGACTGGTTTGCTGGTTTGCTAGCTGGTTGACTGTTTGCTGGTTTGCTAGCTGGTTGACTGGTTTGCTGGTTTGCTAGCTGGTTGACTGTTTGCTGGTTTGCTAGCTGGTTGACTGGTTTGCTGGTTTGCTAGCTGGTTGACTGGTTTGCTGGTTTGCTAGCTGGTTGACTGGTTTGCTGGTTTGCCTAGCTGGTTGACTGGTTTGCTGGTTTGCTAGCTGGTTGACTGGTTTGCTGGTTTGCTAGCTGGTTGACTGGTTTGCTGGTTTGCTAACTGGTTGACTGGTTTGCTGGTTTGCTAGCTGGTTGACTGGTTTGCTGGTTTGCTAGCTGGTTGACTGGTTTGCTGGTTTGCTAGCTGGTTGGCTGGTTTGCTGGTTTGCTAACTGGTTGACTGGTTTGCTGGTTTGCTAACTGGTTGACTGGTTTGCTGGTTTGCTAGCTGGTTGACTGGTTTGCT
>CAUEEP010000601.1:0-150665 GCA_958450365.1 Mesorhabditis belari | reverse complement strand
ATCTAAAATGACTTTAAATAATGTTTAAACCATTATAATACCTTGCGTTTCATTTTCTAAAATATGAAAGCAGTAAAATTGCACATTTAACTTGTTGAATTTTACCATAAAAAGCTGATAACTTACCAAATGTTCTCCTTGTGGATCAAAAGTGATTACTGATGGGGCTTTTGGCACTCGGAATGCTCGCTTCATTTCAATCGATGAAGACAGGGAGTATATCAGACAAATCTTCGACGAAATCGCCACAGCAAAGAGTTGTCCGTCTCGAGAAATCGCTGAACAACACATCTAAAGGAAGGGATGTAAAAAAATTATTTGATTTACCTCAATTTTCTCCCCCTGATTCGTTCGAACGTTTTCCTCCAACTCGTAGGTGGTACGCACAAATGGGAGACTCGTTGATACCTCCGTCACATCGATTATCTAAATGAAATAATCATATCTACTTAAACTTTTGATTACATTAAGTTTTTTTGCAAAAACGAGCTTAAAACAGCTCATTAAAGCACATTGTTAACAAATTTTATTCATTCTGGGAATTTTATGTTTTCAACCAAAGGCATAAGCCTTTTGAGCTTTTATGACTTATGCAAGCCTAGTTAGACAGAGGTGGCAAAAGGGTCGCCTCCTGTCCCTCATCCGGTCCCCCAAAAATTTTCCGCTCCTTATATCCGCAGAATTAAGACCCAATCGCTCTCCATTCGCCCCTTTCTAGTTATAATTTTTCATTTTTTCAAGCTCGCCCCGCCCCTTAGTGTAAATTTGCACAAATTCACTGTTTTCAATAGGTTTAATTATATTTCCCCGCCTCTTGCAAAAATTTACAAAATCTCGCCCCGTCCCTTTTGCCACCTCTGTAGTTATGAATCATTTACCATGTTTTGCTAAGCTGCAAGATTTTGTAGAGTGCATAAATTCTACCAAACCCTTATCTTTTAGCAAGAAAGTTGGGTACTAAGGCAGTTGGCGGGGGGCACTTTTTTTTTCTTCAAAATCACTTTTTCTGGGGTAGTTTTATGCGTAGATTCCAAAAAAAAACACAACGAGAGCTCGGGAAAAGGCGTTTCAAGCCGAGTTTCGGGACTCTAAAGTGCGCGCTTCTATAGTGTACTTCACTATACGGAGCTCAAGCTATCGACTATTGGGGCACTTTTCAAGGTCAAAACTAGAGCCAAAACCATTTTCAACCACTAAATATTCATTTTCTAACTTAAATTGACTGGTAGAAGCAAAATGAATTGGAAAATTTTTGAGATTTTGACTCATGGACAAGATTTTTAAAAAAAATTTTATTTTGCTCCAATTTGATCATAAACGTAAACAATAGGTTTAATTATGCCAGAAAAAGTGTTTTTGGCTTTAAAAAATGTTTTGAGAGACCATTTTTAGACCTTTCCCTTATGTGTATCCCTCTCATCACACTGTATACACTTTGAAGCCCCGAAACTCGGCTTGAAACGCCTTTTCCCGAGCTCTCGTTGTGTTTTTCGGAATCTACGCATAAAACTACCCCAGAAGAAGTGGTTTTGCATGAAAAAAAGTGCCCCCAACAGCCATAGTACCGAAAGTTGTGTTTGCAAATTATTTTAAACGAAATATACCTTATGTGAAGTCGTTTCCAAATCTTTTCCTTTTCGTTGAAGAAAGAAGAGCTTCGACGTGGCCGAGATGATGATCCATGAATCAGAAACGTTGAGAAGGGCCATTTCTTGAAAAATAGAAAAACATTATAAGGTTGGAGAGTTATCAAAGTTATAAAAAAGCAAATGTACTTAAAAAATGCTTATTTTACGGAATTCTTGAAACAAAATCTGGGGGGTAGGCTAATTTCCCGCAATTTTTTTTGCGCAACTGGGCCTGGGTCATTTACGTAACTCGCCATAACTTTCTTCCTAAGTCGGCCAATCTTTAGTGTTGGTTTCATTTTGTTGCACTTATTGAGATCTACAAAATGAAACCAAAATCGGAAAAATTGGTCGACTTAGAAGAAAGTTATGGCGAGTTGGGCAGAAGACTCAGTTGAGCAAAAAATTTGACGCAAAGTAGCCACCCCCGTCAAATAATGTCAACACTTTTAACACCGAGCTTCAGAATTTGCGTTTTTTAGTCAATTTAATAGCACCACAGTTGGCAAAAAGCAAAATTTTCAGTTTAAATCAAGGCAAAACCAAGCCAACGCTAATTTTAGGCCAAGTCAAACCAAAGCCTATGGAAATGGAAAGTTGCGGAAATAACCCTATTGCGCAAAAAAAAAGTCCCGGAAACTAGCCTACCGCAAAATCTGCGTGAAAAAACTAACCAATTAGCCTTTTTCAAATTTCTTTTTTTCAAAAGCCTTCAAATAAAAGTTATTCAATCAAACAATTGAAAATTCAAAAATTCTTATCAAGTTAGTGTCAAATAGAAAACGTCATTTTTATTTTTCGATCGCAAATCGTTTTCTATTTTGCACTAACTTTGTTAATTGCCCTAAATTCACAAATTATTAAGAAAATGTCAAATTACGTGTGGTAAATGTGAAATTGCTGTAGTTGGGTGCAGTGTAGCTACACAAGACTACAATACACACCATCTGTTTCTCATCTGCAAGAGAATTGCACCGCGTGAGTGAAGCTCGATATTTTTTTTTATCTGTTTTCGCACTCAGGTGTTCCTATTTTGCGCAGATCACAACCTGCTTCCACATTTCTCTATCCCTTGCTATTGTCATCCAGTGTTTCCTAGCTTGATTGTTCCTGGTTCGAAGTCTTCGACTTGCTTGTGCTGGTGGTGGTTGCACTCTAGCCATCCTTTCTCTGACCGTCTCTGCCACTCTTGTGCTCCACCTCGTTGCTGGTCTTCCGATGGGCCTCTTAAGCTCAATATTTGGCTTGATAAACCACTTTTTACTGATTTTTGAAATTACATTTCAAGATTTTAATATTCTAGAATTTAGTTGTTGAGGTCTTTTGAAATTTACAGATTTATCTTTTCTTCTAAGCTTTTCTGCTAAACTTGCAACTACTAGCTTTGTTATTTTGTATATTTTTTGTTTTCAACTTTGTAAACATATTCTTTCTAGTGTACTTAAAAAGGATCTTTAGTGGAATGCGTTCAATAAAGATCAACTCAGTGGGCATCAATGCTGATCAGGATATTTTCTCAGTAGCCACCGATTCGGGAATTCGCTTATTCAATGTGAATCCACTGGCATTGCTTTCAAGTGTTAGTAAGGTAACGATTTAAAATCTATTTTTATAGCTTTATATAAGCTTTTGCTCTTTTATCTATTTTGCTCTACTACAGGTTGACAAAAAAAGCCAAATTCTAGGCCAAGAGTCAAGGTTTTGAGCGAAATTTGAACAAATTCAACAGTAAGCTTGAAATTTCAATTGAATGGCTCAATCAAATGGCTAAAGCCAATTGAAAGCCATAACATTGACTTAACAGCCTTGTTTTTTTTGGCTTTCTTTACCAGCCCAATGCCAGAGTAAATAACTTCTAAGCTTTTTACTTAAAGCTCAAGATATTCAGCTAAATAAGTAAACTATTAGGTTGACTGGTAAGTCTTTAGAAACTTTTTTCGATTAGCTAAATATTGAGCTGAAGGCTGTTACTTTAAACTAAAATCATTTTAGGACCTCGTCGGATCAGTCGGTTTCTGCACGATTCTCCACCGCTCAAATCTCATCATTTTCTCGGGGGCACCTGGCTCGAAATTCCCCTCAAATACAGTCTTCGTCTGGGATGATAAAGCAAAGGAATTGGTGTTGGAGGTGCGTTTAATTAATTTTTTGCCAGCATCACTTCAATAATGTCAACAATATTCCTTGATTCAATGTTTTTTTTTCTAGATTGCAGTCCCCGGCGGTGCCATTCTCAACATTTTAGCCTCATACACCCATTTGATCGTCGTGCAAGCAAGAAAACTACACATTTTCCAGGTTTTATAAATTATCGTAAGCTTTAAAAAGCTTTAGTTCCCCAATCCGTGCAAACTTTTGCGATCAGAGGAAGTTGGATTGAGTCAAAAAGTAGGAAAACCTTCAAAACAACAACTTTTTTGACTTTAGACGATTTGCGCTTTGAGTGCCGATGTCACTTTCCCTTGTTTGGCCTTTTCAGGATTCAAGGTTTGAATTGAATTTGTTGATTGGTGCAATTCGTGTAAAAGAGAACTAAACAACTAAAGAACTGAAGTATTATGTTTACGTTTAAGTGACAGTAGCCTATTGAAAAGGTATTCCAAAGTTGTTGTTGTTGTTGCTGTTTAGTTGTTGAAGAACTTTAAGATTATTCAATCAATCGCATTCTATTTTGGTATATTGAAGTGTAGTGAAACAAAACAAACAAAAAACAAATTGTACGGTAATGTAGTGAAACAAACTTTAGACGATAAGTCTAAAGTTTTAGGTTAGCTGATAAGTCTTTAGAAAATTTTTTCTATTAGCTTTTATAAATGACAAATTCACCAATTGACATACAATTGGCTCCATTAGAAAGGCCTATTATTTTTCGGTACTTTTCCAATGCCGGGGGAGCGAAAGGAAAATCGGGGGAGCAAATTTTGGCAGCGCTACATATATCCTATATTATACAAACTACCGCCATAAAATCCGCGAATTACCCGTTATTCTCACAACCTTTATATTAGATCACAAAAGTGACTTAAATATCTAACGCCCAGCTAAATAGATCTTTTCCCTTTGAGCGGACTTTCATCGATTCGCAACAGTTGCAAATCCACGACTGGATGACTCCTTTGGTGACGAAATAATCGATTGCCGTCGATTCCTTAAACACATAAATGTCGGAGAAGCGCATCGTCGTTAAAGTTTAAAAAAAAACGTTGGAGTTAAAATACAGTCTCGGAAATGCATTTTTCGAAGGGGCAAAATTTGCCCCCCGATTTTCCTTTCGCTCCCCCGATATTAGAAAAGTACCTATTTTTCTACAAAATAACGTTTGAATCTTATGAAAACGTTTGTTTATTGTTTTTAGACTTATCGGCTAACCTAATATATTCAATTAGACTTTGAAAACGCAGTTAAGGGAAAACTTTACGATTTTTAGATCGGAAGCGTTCAAATTATGAGATTAGACAAAGTGTCGAGTACTCTGTCTCAACATTCGAAAACAGTAGACGCTCATCAGAATGAAATCGCTCATATGGCAATGAATAAGCAGGGAATGTTGCTAGCCACTGGATCGATTAAAGGAACTGGTTGGTTTCATTGTGAAAAGTTAATATAAACCTTAAAAGAAATCCTGGCCCTTGCGTAGTTTTCGGGTATTTTGAACGGCTTTATAGGCTTATAACTTTGTCCAGAGATAATATTTTTATTAACTTTTTATATCATTGTTCAGAGGACATTTTAGGCTTTCAAATGATATCAAATAAAGGTTGATTTGATTTTTCATTCTCATGCAAACAAGGCGAGTTGGATAGGCCTCATTTGCTTAGAGTTGGCTCTGATTTTCTTGGACACGAGTTTATCCAATCAAGCTTTATTTGGTATCATTTGAAAGCCTGAAATGTCCTCTGTACAATGATATAAAAAGTTAATAAAAATATTATCTCTGGAGAAAGTTATTGACCTTCAAAGCGTACAAATATCAAAAATTAATGCATTAAATGAGAATCTTTGCAGTTAATCGATTTCTATCTAGTGAAAAATCCTATGGCCTTTTTAAACGCTGTAAAGCTACAATACTAGTCAAAAATCATCACTTGAACCAATCTAAAATAAACTCTAACTTTAGTGATTCGAATTTTCGACACAAGAACTTGCGCGCCAATGTGGGAGTTTCGTCGAGGCACTGATCCAGCTGGATTGCACTGTATTCAGGTAATGAGAAACATTTTTCTATCATCTTAACCAACACTTTTCAGTTTTCCCCTTGTTCAACTTTCTTAGCCGTTTCGTCAGACAAAGGAACGATTCATATTTTCTCTTGTCGTGACTCAAAGAGTAATGTTGGCTCGACAAAGAAGAATTTGCTTCAACAAGTTTGTTTTTTTAAAGTTAAAAACGAACCACCTTCCATCCACAACTTTCAATTGAAACTTATAAACTCAAATTTTAATCTCAACAGTCCACTAGACTACTAGAGAAAATTTACATATCTATGCAATTCTTTTTATCAAATTGAATTTAGTTCATGCCATCGGAGCAGCGCAGTATCGCTCAAATCAGTCTCGAGCCTCGTGTTCTCACATTGGCATTTGTGCCTGGTTCATCAACAAGAATCCAATCAATCGTTGCTCTCTGTGCTGGTGGCACATATCATCGGTAATTCATAACTAACTAGTAAACAATTTTTAAATTAAATAGTAAAGACGTGGTTGTAACAATTATCAGAGTTTCTTCAAAAATCCCATTCACTTTTTGCCCTGAACTGCCTTGGATTTGAATTTTTACAGAAAAAAGTACACTTAAATAAGCCGAAATTCTTTTCAGCTTCTCATTCGGCTTAGATGGTCACACAAATCGTGAGGGTTTCGATTATTTCATGCAATTGGGTGACGAGGAAGAGTTTTGGACGCAACCATTATGATCGTTTTACGAAATTTGTGCCTTTTTTGATTTTATTTGTTCTATTGTGATAAACTGCTCAGAAAAAAATGAAATGTAAATATGTATAATAGCTCGTGTACATTGTATATTGTTGTTTTCGAATAAATAGAAAAATAAATTTTTGACTTAAAAAAACTACCAAGAAACAAGGCCCTTTCACTCGAAAGGGTTGCCTTTCGAGTGAAAAGCAGCAGCGGTGCGTACCTTTGGTGTATCTCGTAAGAAAAAACGGCACCTGGCACACGGCTCTTTCTGATAGGGCGGCAAAGACTTCCGATTTCGGTTTAATTACCCAAGTTCGAGGTTAGACTTCAACGGCTTGGACAGACTTCAAAAAGTGTCTTGAGAAATTTGAGAACTCGTCTCCGCAAATGAAAGATTTAGTATGCCAGTAGCCTCTCAACTCGCCAACACTTACCGTAAACACTGTAATAGTACCCCAGCCCCATAATGACGGTGCGGAGTGTTGCGTAGTCTAGCTTTGAACGAGTTTTTCTCGACACTGGTTTATGCTACAATGCGCGTTTGGGTATCAAAAAATAGCTGAAATTCAGGGCTATTTTTTGATACCAAAGATGCATTTTTTGAAAGTACGAGCGCTTTGAAAAAAATGAAATACTGAAAAACTTTTGCGACTACGCGACTGTACGAGGGGGGTACTATTACAGGGGGTGGAACAAGCGCGACCTTTTTTTGCGCACCCGGCCAGAAGCGCACCTTTTTTTCGCTAGAAAAGGCCCGGAAAGGTCGTAGAGCTTTAAAAGTGTATCCACAGAGCGGAATCGTATGCGTAGATTCCGAATTTCGACAAATCAGACCTCGCTGACACGTCAAATTTGGGCTAAAAGGCAAAAACTACGCAACTTAACGCTTTTCCGCAGTTTTTGCCTTATAGCCCAAATTTGACGTGTCAGCGAGGTCTGATTTGTCGAAATTCGGAATCTACGCATACGATTCCCTTCTATGAAAACATTTTTGAAGCTCTACGACCTTTCCTAAGGCCTTTTCCAGCGAAAAAAAAGGTGCGCTTTTGGCCGGGTGCGCAAAAAAAAAAAAGGTCGCATTTGTCCCATCCCTCTATTACAGTATTTACGGTATGCTTTTAAAACCCTTGCCCATATTGCTCTTGGATAATGTTTGTTTTAGGAAAAAGCTAAAGTAACCCAAAGATCTATTTTTGGATTTAAAATGAATTAAGAAGTGTTGCCTCTTCAATTACACATTTATTGTTCTGTCAGCTCCGAGCCAAACTGATATTTTAGTTACTATTGTCATTATTGAATGACTTGTCTATTGTGGCAAATGTGTCCTCCCCTGTGCTTATCCCTTTTATTGCCGAGAAGGGGCGGTCCTTGGGACTGCCTAGGAGGATAAATGAGACTCTCATTTGGATTTGGAGTGATTTGGAGTTTGTCTTACCAATACCAATACGGTTCCAATACGGTTCCAATACGGTTCCTTTTAAGGTCCCTATACGGTTCCAATACTGTTTCCTTTTAAGGTCCCAATACGGTTCCAATACGGTTCCAATACGGCTACAATACGGTTCCAATAGGATTCCAATATGATTCCCCCTTCCCCTTACACTCATTTCTAATCTATTCATCTTATTGTATTACTGTAAATAAAGATACGTATCTTCCGGGTCTATGCAACTGCAGTACAGGTCGGTCATTTCACAGAGACTCCTCTCTAATACGTTGGAGGAGTTGAGTTGGGTTGTCGGTGTGTTAGAGATGGCGAGATATCAAAAAGGGATCCGCTCTCTTTAACTTAACCCAAATTCTAGTCCACATCCGACCTAGGAACGTATAGTTCCTCCCTTTAAAAATACGATGCTTTATAAATAATAAAAGCTTTCAAAAGCTTTCAAAAGCTTCAAAAGCTTCAAAAGCAAAAGTTTATTTTGTTATTGATTCTTTTATTCTTCATTCTTCACTTGGCTTTCCTCTCATTAATTCTCCATGCATCATTCTATTTTAAGAGTTTCATTTGTTAAAATTATTTGACTTTCGAAAATTTCTTCTAAAAATTTCTAAAATTTTTCTAAATTTCTAAAAATTATGTTCAAATTTTTGATCATTTCATTAATTTTCGCTAGTTTTTCTTTTGGACAAGTAAGTTTGGCAAAGTTTTTTTTTTACGGCAAACGGCAAAGCGTTTAAAAACAAATCAGTAGACTTCGGAAAACAAAACTTAACCAAAACCAAAACTACCAAAACCAAAACCAATACCAAAACCAAAACCAAAACTAACCAAAACTCGGCAATATCTCGCGACTGGGAGGAGCTAGCGAAAATCTGTTTGCAGATTTGAAATCAGCATCCAAAAATCTATCCCATAGGCTATTTTTTGTTTCGAAATTTCGAGGTCGTGTTTTGGTCCTTTTTTCGGCCGCGAGATTTTGGGGAGTGAGAAAAAGTGAAAGGCAAATTTGCATTTTACAATTTTAAATTTACATGTTTATTTATATGCAAATTGAGTTTTGGTTTTGGTTTTGTTTGCCGAACTCTACAAATCAGTATTCATAATCTCCTAGAACACTGGACAAACGTGTTGTCAGAAGAAGAATTGCAAAATTCCTCAAGAAAGTTGTTGCCATATGGGAAGAGCTGGCTGTAAATGTATCACTCCTCCTTTCACTTGTCCCTGGCAACAGGTTCGAGAAATGTAGGCTACAAATTACTGGTTTTAGGGAGGTCGCTTCTTTAAAGGTCGAGAGGATTACTTTCGAATCTATGAAGGATAAATGCTGAGAATAAAGTTTTTAAAGCAATTACTTGATTTAAAATAAAAAGTGAAAGAAGATTCATCAAAGATTCCTTTCTCATTCACTTTTAATATCTGCAATTTTGAAAAGACTTACCGTAAATACGGCTGCACCGTAAATACTGTAATAGTACCCCAGCCCTCCCCCCCCCCCGTACAGTCGCGTAGTCGCAAAAGTTTTTTAGTATTTCATTTTTTTCAAAGCACCCGTACTTTGAAAAAATGCGTCTTTAGTATCAAAAAATAGCCCTGAATCTCAGCTATTTTTTGATACCAAAACGAACATTGTAGCATAAACCAATATCGAGAAAAACTCGTTCAAAGCTAGACAACGCAACGCTCCGCACTGTCATTATGGGGATGGGGTGCTATTACAGTATTTACGGTAACAACAATAACAATAACAAAATTAGCAATTGTCACAATTGGTTTTATAACAATTCCTTTCTTGGGTATACCCTTCTTCAGCTCGCATTCATCACAAAGCTTTGCAAAAATTTCAATAATCTCCTTTGATATTCCATGATAGTCGCAAAGTTCCTTCCACATAATATCGCGTTCAGCACATCGTAGCATCGTAGCATAAACCAGTGTCAAGAAAAACTCGTTCAAAGCTAGACAACGCAACGCTCCGCACCGTCATTATGGGGGTGGGGTACTATTACAGTATTTACGATAAGCACCTAAAAAGCCAGGTGCCGTTTTTTTTTTTTACGAGACACATGAAAGGTACGCACAGTGTTCGGTACTCGAATAAAGCTAGCATTTAAAACAAATCGTTTTCCAAAACGTTTCAACTTTCTGAAAGCTACTGTAATCTGAATGTATTATGTATTTGTTCAGGAATCACTTGAAGCGAACATTGGCGGATTGTCTCTTTCATTAAATTATCAACAACAAATCGCAAATGCTTTCGATTTTCTCGGTAAAAATACCGTATTTTCTCTAATAAAAGTTCACAGCGAGCCGAGTTGGTGACTATTTTACAGTATTCGCACGTATCTCAAGACCAAAGTGACTCCTAAGAAGAAAGAAACACGGGGCCGGAAGAAAAAGTTGACCGATCAAGACGAACGCGCAATTACGAGACATCTTTCCAACACGACGACATCACTCGAAGAGTTTCAGTTTTGAGATACGTTCGAACACACTTCTCAGAGCGTCCAATGCAACGAGCAATGCCCCTGTTTGAGTGGTCAAGCGTGTGAAGCAAATCAAAATTTGGTCCGGAAGCTTAATCTCCTTGCGAACCTCTTCGAGTGATGTCTCGTAATTGCGTGTTGGAAAGATGCCTCGTAATTGCAAAGAGATGAAGCTTCCGGACAAAATGTTGATGTGCTTCACACGCTTGGCCACTCAAACAAGGGCATTGCTCGTTGCATTGGACGTTCTGAGACGTGTGTTCGAACGTATCTCAAAGCCAAAGTGACTCCTATGAAAAATTTGATCGATCGAATTGTATCTTTATCTACTTCTGGGCTGATTTTGATATAAAAAGAATAGAACTAAATAAATAGACGAATTACGGTAGCTTTTTAGATTATTATCAATCTTTTTGTCTAAGTCAATCTTTTTGGCGAGCTAGACGTTGCCTACCAAAGTTCGAGCTGAAGAGTGGTTGACGAAAAGAGGCTTACTACCGTTTTTTCTCTAATAGTAGTGCATCCCGGCGAGCCGAGTTGAACTATTTTACGGCTTTCAAAGTTTTCACAGAAGCTCAACACTCTAATCCCCCACTAGATCTCATCGTCAGCTACATTTTTCGACCCCAGATCGATAGGTTCTGATAAGCGGTTCTAGAGATTTCGAGGAATTTAGGCGACGTTCAGGGTGCACTACTATTAGAGAGAATACGGAAATCCATCTAGTTTAATTGCATTCAATCCAATCAATCTAATAATTCAGCCCTTTGAGAAATTTGCTGCAAATAGAGAAAAGCCATTTTTTCTGGTCGAGATGGGGAATAAATGAATAATATGTCTGGAGAACAGTTTATTAATAAAAGTTTACCTCAACACACAAATCAATTCATTCAATTATCAATGAAGAGCCGCCACTATGCGTACCTTTCACGTGGCTCGTAGGAAAAAACAGCATCTGGCACACGGCTTTTTCCTATAGCGCGACAGCGACCTCCAATTTCGGTTTAATTACCGAAGTTGAAGCTTAGCGTTAACCCACAAGCATTGCTAAAGTGTCTTAACAAATTTTGGAACCCGTCCCCTAAAGAGGGGATGCACAAATTAAATTGGAAAAGTCTGTAAAATCGGGACCTAGTCAAAATAGCGCCGTTCAAAACAGCGCCATTCAAAACAGCGCCAAATTTAAAGATTTTAATGTAGATTAACCAATGCTCTTTTGGAGTTTTCCATAAAGGCTTTATTTTCTCGTGCATTCTCAAGTAAAATAGTACATAAAAATTTGTTTATTCAATTAACGAAATGAAAAAATGAAACAACGGAGTTAACACATATGAATATAATAACATAAAGATTTTAAATGATCGACGAAATGAAAAATTTAAACGAAAAAGATACCAAAATTTTGCAGAAAAGTGCAAAAACTGGGGGTGGGACAAATGCGACCTTTTTTTTGCGCGCACCTGGACATTTGCGCACCTTTTTTTTTGCTGAAAAAGGCCTTAGGCGAGGCCGTAGAGCTTCAAAAAATATTTCCATATAAGGGAATCGTATGCGTAGATTCCGAATTTCGACAAATCAGACCTCGCTGAGACGTAAAATTTGGGCTAAAAGGCAAAAACTACGCAACTTAACGCTTTTCCGCAGTTTTTGCCTTATAGCCCAAATTTGACGTGTCAGCGAGGTCTGATTTGTCGAAATTCGGAATCTACGCATACGATTTCCTTATATGGAAAAATTTTCGAAATATTTTTGAAGCTCTACGACCTTTCCTAAGGCCTTTTCCAGCAAAAAAAAAGGTGCGCAAATGTCCAGGTGCGCAAAAAAAAGGTCGCATTTGTCCCACCCCCCAAAAACTGGCTTAATCAATCTTTTTACATTTATTTAAGATCAAAGAAACAAAGTTACTACCTTATACAAGTAGAACTTCTTCGCAAACTATATTGTGTGAAAAGTACCTGTGTTTGTCGCTAGCCACGCCGAATCACTTGCAAGGAGTCTTCTATTTCTTCAGGCGACGTTCTTTTACCTAAAAAAACAAAAAACTAAGTCTTGGGAACAGAAAAAACAAGAAAAAAACGATGAAAATCAAAATGTGTCGCATTGTTTATTTAAAATGGGCCATAAAACCTGATTCTGATGATGAAATAATCTGTCGGTTTGTCAAAACACGCGCAAGGTGCTTAGAAATGTTTAAAAAATAACCAAAGTTACAAGTTCTGATGAGAAGTATAAAAACATTGGGGTTGAAAAATCTAATCGCAGTCTCTTTCAATTTGGCGCTATTTTTGTATGGGCGCTGTTTTGAACGGCGCGATTTTTGTATGGGCGCTGTTTTGAGCGGCGCTATTTTTGTACGGGCGCTGTTTTGAATGGCGCTGTTTTGGCGGCGCTATTTTGACTAGGCCCCGTAAAATCAATGTCCTTTTAAAAACTTCATACAGCCAAATTTTCACTTAACAATTTCTGCGTGGTTTCCGAAAAGAAAATTTTTTTTAAACTATTATCGAAAAGTTAGTGTTTTACGCTTAAAATTTTAATGCTTTATTCTAATCAAACTAACGGGAGTGGGACAAATGCGACCTTTTTTTTGCGCACCCGGACATTTGCGCACCTTTTTTCCGCACTTGGCCCATTAGCGCACCTTTTTTCGCGTTTTAAAAACGCTCTAAAAGCTAATCTTAACCAATTTCTATTCCAAAAGTTGCTTTTCTAGGTAATTTGAGGGCGTAGAATCGAAATTTTGGCATATCAGAGCTTGTGGAAGCGAACGGACGGAGTTATACAAAGAGAAAAATGTTCTGTAATTGTAATCAACAATTTTCTGTAATTTGACCTAGGCGTTTTATCTTTCAAATTGGTTCCACACGCTCTGATATGCCAAAATTTGAATTCGACACCCTCAAATTACCTAGAAAAACAACTTTTGGAATAGAAATTGGTTAATATTAGCTTTTAGAGCTTTTTTAAAACGCGAAAAAAGGTGCGCTAATGGGCTAAGTGCGGAAAAAAAGGTGCGCAAATGTCCGGGTGCGCAAAAAAAAGGTCGCATTTGTCCCACTCCCAAATTAACTTTTTATTTAATCGCTTTTCACTTCACTTAATCGCTTTTAATTTTATCATTTAGATTAAAATCATTAGTCGAAAGCGGCCAAGACGGGGAAACTCAACGAGTATCGATGAATAACAAGTGAGCTTTTTTGTGAAAGCTTGAATTTTTGTGAAAGATTTCTTTTATGGATAAAAACATTTGATGGAAGTTAATCAAAACAGTGCCGGGCAAAATAATGCCTTTGCCGTTAAGTTTCTTTGTGTTTCTTATTTTCATTGGATGTAGAAAGAAAAAATTAGCTGTTTGTTGAATTTTTTGAAGCCGTTTAGAACAAATCTAGGATCAGAAAATGCCAAAAAACAAAAAAGGGCTCAAAAAGAGGTTAACTGCGCTTTTCTGGACATTAATTCTGTTTTTAGTGATCCCAAAGTATGCAAAATGTAGGTAATTTTATTCTGCATCTAATAAGAATAAGAAACACATAGAAATTTAACAGCAGAGGCTATTTTTGCCGTAGCGCTGTTTGTACACGGCGCTGTTTTGATCAGCTCCGTATTTGAAAGCGTCGAAGTCGATGTTTTTGCTTATTTTCATCGAAAAAGCGTAGTGTTTTTGTAAAAATGTAGTTTTATAATTGTAATTTTATAGTATTCTTATTTTTTGATTAGCTTTTGCTGCTTCATTTTCAAAACACATAAAAACTTAACAGCAGAGGGGCTATTTTTGCTGTGGCGCTGTTTGTACACGGCGCTGTTTTGATCAGTTTCCTATTTGAAAGCGTCGAAGTCGATGTTTTTGCTTATTTTCATCGAAAAAGCGTAGTGTTTTTGTAAAAATGTAGTTTTATAATTGTAATTTTATAGTATTCTTATTTTTTTGATTAGCTTTAGCTGCTTCATTTTCATTTTAGAATCATGATCCCTCCAAATGCTCGTGTGATCGATGTTTTTCCGCGTCCCGATTTGAGCCGTCCACGATGGGATCAAAATACTTACAAGGGAAGGTGCGGAAAGTTTTATTGCTGTTTCTAGAAGCTGTTTAGATGTAGCTGTTTCTTGAAAATGCAGTGTTAGTAGCACTGCCAGCAAAGCGTTTTAACAACTAACAAAACATAGATGTTGTTCAAAACATAGATGTTTAGAATGAATCAGAGTGTGTGATTGTTTTAAAAACATCGATACTTATTGAAAATCGATAAAGATTTGAGCTTGATAGCACTTGGGCTAACTGAGCTCTTCTAAAGAGTCAAGCTCTGACGATTTTTACGGCTTTTAGATCATTAAACCCTTGAAATTGCATAAAAATGGATAGAATTTTAGGCTTTGACCCATTTTTTACTCCTTGGTTTGCTTAGTTCCAAATAAGTCTTGGCTAGATGGCTAACATAGCCTGTTTGCATACAATTCTTATATAATTTTCTTGTTCAGAGCTCTTCATTTCTTCACAACGGTCAACCCGATGAACATCTTTGTGACGTCATCAAAACTCGAGCAATGTCGAGAGATTGTTAAAAGTTACAGGTAGCTTTTTGAAACTATGTATTTTGCAGTAGATTTGTTTAGGAAAGGCCAAATCGATTCATCGATAACGGTCGAGGAATTATGGAAAGCGAAACATCTCTACGATTCGGCTTTTCACCCAGACACCGGCAACAAAATGTTCTTACCGGGAAGGATGAGCTTTCAGGTAAATTTGAGGCTTGTTAGAGTAAACTCAGCATTAGCAATAGCAGTAATTTAGTTTAGGCATTAAACATTGAACAACATTAAACAAACATTGAACAGATTTTTCATCACTAAAGTTTTCTTTTTAGGTTTGGGGCAATATGGTGATCACCGGTGGAATGTTGACGTTTTATCGCCGCTTTCATCACGTTATCTTTTGGCAATGGGTGTGTGTCATTGTTGAACTTTGACATACCAGTTGTGTTAAAAGAAAAATGATAGATGACAAAGAAACTTGTGCTTTAGGGCTACTTATTTGCAATCTAATGTTTCTGTTATTTTTAGATTAATCAATCGTTTAACGCGGTGGTCAACTACACAAACCGGTCGGGTTCACATGCGGCATCGGTGGAGATTTAAAGTTAATATAGAACTTAAATAAATTTGGTATTGCTGGAGTTGTTGAACTTTTACTTGACCACTATATTGTTAAAGATCATTTTAATTGTCTCAATTTTAGACGAAACACCTCTTTGTGTCCTACTGTTGCGCAACAGGATCGGCTCTCTTCGCCGCTCTCTATTTGAACTCTCTTGTCAAGGTGTGGTACTTTTAAATACTGATTGTATATTTTAAGCATTCCCACTTTCAGGATCAACATAGTCTTCGTGGTCGACTCGTCCCGTTTGCTGCAATTGCCATCGCTAATGTGGTCAACATTCCAATAATGAGGAGCAAGTGAGTAAAGTTTTTTTCTAATAAAACTTTCTTATAGTTTCCTGATTAACCATTTAACTTAACTGCTTTAATGTGCACCTTTTTAGTGAATTCTCCGATGGTATCCCTGTGGAGGATCGTGAGGGAAATGTGCTTGGTGAATCGAAACGAGTCCCCAAATGGCCATCCCACAAGTTGTATTGTCGAGGATCGGAATGACGATTCCGAGCTTTAGTGAGTTTATTTTTTGGTGTAAAACTTCTAATGTTCTTTTTTAGTCGGCATCCCGTTAATCATGAACATCATTTCGCGAAAGGCGTGGTACAAAGTGAATCTTTGACTTTTAAATACAAATTTAGTTCTTAAAGCTTGACAATTTTGTGAAAACATGCATGTTTTGACAAAAAAGTTTATACAGTTGGAGAACTTTGTTGTTTCAAATTTCATCTTTTTAGTCGCGTTCCTGGATCTCGATTCCAATTCAATCGGCATTGGCTGGCTTTTGTCTCACTTTTTCCACTCCACTCGCCTGCGCGCTTTTCCCGCAAAAGAGCAGTATCAAGGTAATCTTTTGAATGCTCTTTAAATCCTATAATAGTTGACACTTCGTAACTATTTTATTTTTCGGATAGTTGGATAAATTGGAGTGGCTTTTAAATAAAAAAATTGAGCACTTTACATTTCTCCTTCTTTCAGGTGTCACATCTCGAGCAGGAACTCCGCGAGAAAATCGCTCTCTTGCCACACCCACCCGAATACGTCTACTACAATAAGGGACTCTAAATGGATGGAAATTATCGAGATAATTGATTGTGTTTCTTTTGTTTGTTTGTTTGTTTTTTTGTTGTTTTTTTCTTGTTGTTTGTTGTTGGTGATAGATTGTTTAGGGCGATAAATTTGAAGTCAACAGAGTGCAAGGGAATACATTTTTCGAGCATCAAATCAATACTTCTAATTTTGCTTATTCTTGTTGTTTTTGATTTTGTCTCCGAACTACAAAAGGAAACGGCTCTTGATCAATTAACCTCTAGAAGTGATTATTTTCCGGTGGAATGAACTGATTTATCAGTATTTGGATACTATTCAAAGTATTGATCGGATCCAATTGGTTTATAAAGATAAACCTTGCTTTGTGCATTCCCTTCAAGGGAACGCGTTCCAAAATTTCTCAAAGTCTCTGGGTCAATGCTAACCTTAAACTTGGGTAATTCAACCGAAGCGTGAGGTCTCTGTCGTGCTATGTAAAAGGGTCGTGTGCCAGATACCGTTTTTCCCACGAGACACACCAAAGGTACGCACAGCGATAAAGGGTCTCCTTTTTTGCCTATTTCAGCTCTCTACATGATTAACTAATTAAATAGCCAACAATTATCTATGTCTATTTATTCAGTTCATAAAAAATTAGCACAAAAATGAGAATTACGATAGTTTGGGTTAATACAAAGTGGGCGTGGGTGAGAACCTGAATGATGCTCGGATGGGAGTCTCAAAAGAAAACACGTATTCATCAAAATATTCAACAAAAAATACGGTAGTTTTTGTTTTAAATGCAAATTTTGTCGTCAAAACTACTGTATTTCGACGTAAAAGAAGCTCAAGTGCTTTCAAAAAATGCGAAAATTGTAGTTGCAAAAAAAATCATCGGACCAGTCACGAAAATTGACCAGTATTTGCAATTGATTATCGGAAAAGTGAGAAAATGAGAAAAAAATTGAGGTTAATGAGATTTGGGGGAAAAGAGGTAAAGAAATAAACATTGAGAGAATGCAAAGTAAAGTAAGAAATCGAAAAACCGGATTCAAAAATTGGGAAACGACAAGGAAATGATTGGCCAACTCTAGCTCGTACTTTGTGCTTTCCTAAATGCTCAGCTTCTGGCAAATTATTTCATTCATTAATGTTCAGTGCACCAGAAAGTGTTGCTCACCAAAGCTGTACTTTGTGCGCCCATAAACGCACACTTTCTGGCTCACTGGATACACTGGATAAAATTGGTTAAGTGCGCCAGAAGACTTGCGTTTACGCAATTTCTGATAAACACACACTTTCTAGCACAGTTGATGGGTTATTTACGCAAAATGGGTGTGCCAGAGAGTGTGTGGTTGTGAGAGCACAAAGTACACGAGCTAAAATGATAACTTCAATTTTTTTCTTGTCGTTTAAAGTTAAAATACGTTTTGGAAACAACACAGGCAACAAATTTTTCGAGTTATAAAAGGTTTAGCTCACAAATCGTACGTTTCTTTTATTATTTTGCACAATTTCGGGAGCTTTCTGTTTTCGGATTAGACCCCGATCGGCATCCGTTTTCGCCTGAATACCTTTTTATATCTAGATAATTCTCTATATTTAAAACTAGATACCGTATTTCTTCGAATAGAAGACCGGGTAAAGAGTATCATCGCTTACTCCTGCGTAACAGCCCTTTTTAAAATTTCTTTTCTGCATAAAAGCTTTCAATCAAGTGCTATAGAGCTGAAAAATGGCTCAAAAATCTGTTAGCTCATGTGGTATTTTTGAGTCATTTTCCAGCCCTATAGCACTTCATTGAAAGCTTTTATGCAGAAAAGAAATTTTAAAAAGGGCTGCTACGCAGGAGTACGCGATGATACTCTTTACCCGGTCTTCTATTCGAAGAAATACGGTACGTAAATTTAGATATTTAATTTATCACCAAACCTCTTTCTCTATCAGCCGCGCTAAATCCGAGTCGACACGGCCGAATGGGCGCTTTATCATCGCCTAAATGTTATCAGATGATGATCACAAAAACTATGCACTGAAATTTGATTTTAATTCGAGATTTACTCACCCTGGAGCGCACATCTTCGATATAGAGATAGGCGATAGCGATCAGAATCAAAACGGAAACCCCAGCCAGCACTGAGGCCACAACGGTCACCCATTTGGAGCCATTGGACTCTTCCTGGAAATGGTTATATGCTATTTTTTAGCTATATAAACTATTTAAATAATTACATATAGATTTTAGATACATCTAGTCATCAAATATTAAAAGCTCACTTCAACTTTTGGACACGCAAGCGCTAGACATCCGATCGTTCCATCGCCTACATCTGATTCGCCGAGTTTATCCAACCATGAACCCAACCATTCCTCCTCGCAAACGCATTGCCAACGATTTTCTGAGCATTCCCAGGTTTTTTGAACTTTAAAATTTTATTTTAACACTTACCGGTGATGTCAATTTGCTTCAAAACGGTTAAATCGATGTCATCAAAAGTTCCCTTCGGCAAATGGGTGAGACGATTCGAGTTGAGATGGAGACGTTCAATGGAAAGACCACGGAAAGTGCTCGAGTCTATCTGAAACGAATTTTGAAAGAATTAGATCATTTTAAGACTAAAATTTGGCTCAATTACCCAACGTGGTCAGCTTTCAATTGCTTATGGAAAGGGCCTGGCTGGGTAATCAAATCTAACCTTTGGCTACAAAACAATCGTTTCATTTTCAAGAATTCAGAAACAAACTCACATGTGCTAGTTGATTATTGTCGAGTAGAATGACACGGAGAGATTTCGGGAGTTCTCCCTCATGAAGTGCATCCAAACGATTCCCGGAAAGGATTAAAACGGAAAGGTGACGAAGTGGGGAAAGTGCGGCCAAACCATTCGAGGATAGACCTGGAATGGAATTGTTGACATCTGAGAAGACATGGGAAATGTAAACTGTCAGTCTGACAACTTGACCAGACTTGGTTGCTTTAAAAAAAACTGCGTCAATCGGTTGGAATCAGTCTTTTGATTTAATTTGGAAGTTTTCCAAAGCTTGCCAAAAATTGCCGAAACTTTGCCGAGTCAAATTTGCTCATTGAAAAATGCTCACACTTCGACTACGCATTCCTTTTTACATTATGTGAGTGATGGTACCAAATCATACGGTTAATTTCTATATCCTCACTTGATAGCTGGTTCATCTGCAGAGCGAGACTTCGAATCGAAGTGACATGCTTGAAGGCATTTCCCCCAATCACTGTGATATTGTTCGAAGCCTAGGATACGGTAAAGATATTTATTTTGATTATAGCCTACCATTGATACTGTATCCAATCTGGGTGAGGTGGCAAGACCCCTAAAGCTGTCATCTTCGATTTCGGCAATCGTGTTTCGATCGAACGAGATGTAGACCAAAGAGGGAAGACTTCTAAAGATAAAAGGCTATTTTTACCGTTCAATTGCTGTGCGTTTCAGGACCACACTCACTTACCTCAGAACAACGTTTTTCAGTGTTTGGATAGAGTTATTGTTGAGGATGAGCTTCTCGAGCTTGTCAAAGCCTTGGAGATCGACGGAGGAGATGTGATTCCGGCCGAGATCGAGAATCTGAAGATATTCAATTGATAAACTGCTAGAGTGCTTAGTTCTTGATGGTATAGATTTAAAACAAACCTTGAGTTTCTTCAGATTTCTGAACGCCGTCCAATCAATGCTCGAGATTTGATTGTTCTGCAAGTAAAGCTCCTCCAAATTCTCCAAGCCTTTGAAAGTGTTCCTAGAAGATTTTTGGTTTAGATTTTCTTTGAGTTCACTTTTTTTGCATAAAGGAATACTGTCTGGCACATACTGGCCATTAGATCACTCAAATTTTGATATCATTGATCAAGCCTTGTGATTTCTCATCAAATGATACAAAAATTGGGCTGATTGAAGGAAATCTAGCTGATTGGCAAGAGTTTTCTAGAGTAAGTAGGAAACGCACTAGCCGACAAGGAAGAGCTAAGTGCGCCGGATGAGGTTTTTTTACACTTTTTAAGCACAAAGTACATCGCTACGATGCTCAAGATCTACTAGCGCAGAAGGAAATTGTTTTAAACTAACTTGGTGATCGCTGTGATCTGATTATTCTGAATGGAAAGCACTCTCAATTGAGACAAATTCTCGAATGATCCCTCTTCGATTTCTCCGATTCCATTCTCGTTCAACAGCAATTCCTCCAATTCGGCCACTTTTTCAAAGTCGGCTGAGCGAATTTTCGTCAACTTGTTGCCTAAAATGTTTGTATTTTAATTCAAAATTAACATCTCTAGATAAATAGCTTCATTTCTAAACTCAAAGCATTTTATTCTTGTAAAAATATACCGCTCAAATCGAGGATTTGCAGATGATCGAGGCCGGTGAGCATCTCGGGATCAAGATTCTAAAAATTGAATGATAAAAGGGTTTTAAAATATCCAAAAATATGTAAAATGATTAGAATATAGAAATTTTGATTAAAAACTTATACTAGAATCCAGTACTTTAAATAAAAAAGCTGTTTATTCAGCCAGTTTTCAGGTATCAAGTAACAAACTACAATAAGTAACTTACAATTACGTCTATTTTATAGATAAAAATTAGCTAACAAGCGTTTTTAGATAATATTTATGTATTTTTTTGATCCGAACCTTTTTCATCGCATTATTCCTCAAGCGAAGCTCTTGCAGTCGTGGCCCGATCACAGTGAATGTCCCCTTTCGAACGATGTTCACCAGTGAGTTCTCGATGATCAGCTTCTTTGGTTTCACCTAAATATTTGAATATTTAATGGGTTTATAATGTGCTTTGTGCTAAAACTGTAAACGTTCTCTTTCTAGTGCACTGGCTTCTTCATTTTTCTCGCAGAATGACTCAGAAAAATGATGAATTCAGTGCGTTTGCATTTTTGAGCTCAAACAAAGATAACGTTAACTGTTAAAACTCACTTTTTCGAACATTTCCGCTGGAATGATGTCCAATTGACTGTCCCAGATGTGGATACGGTTGACGAGGGTTTCGTTGAGTGAGCTAAAATTATTTGAAAATGAATCCTGATTAAGAGCTAAACTGACCCCAATTCACTGAACACGGCTGACATCGATTGACCCGTGCATCCAATCCAAACGTTTTGATAGAATTCTGGCACGAGTGGGTCGATTAGACATTTGCATGAGACCTGAAAAGAATTTTTTATAAGAAATCACAACTTTATAGACAAATGATAATTCTACGCAACCAACCGGTCCATTCTCACTGGAGGTTTTTCGGAAAGTCTCATCGATCTTCTTGCACGGATCGGCGTTGATTGTCGACAAAAGGAACGCGACAAGAAGTGCCCTTATTGGGGCGATCATTTCGAAGAAGTGACCAATCACACTGAAAAAGAGATTTTGCGGATTCTTTGAATTTTTGGAAAATGAGTGAAAGCTAGTTAATAAAACAAGATGACTAATGATAAAATGAAGAATGTCGAAGCGTCAATGAAGAGTTCGTCGGCAAGAAAAATAAAAAGTGTACAAAAAATGATTGCCAAGATTGGTCCATGGCGAAAATAACAAGTTTAACAGGTAAATAACAGGTAAATAATAGGTAAATAACACGTAATAAGCTTACGGTATAAAGTTTAAGAATATTCGCAAAATAGACGGCTGAAAAAACAAAAAAAACAATTGCAATATCAATCATTGAAATCAAATCAAAGAATTAAATGCCAAAGATTAATGAGTTGAACATTTTTCGTTAGGGGAACTGTAGCTAGGCAGGATATGAAGGCTTACGATAGTAAGATTAAGAATTTTTGCAAAGTAGACAGCTGAATATCGATTAAAGGTATGCCGGGGTAAGATTTAATAGAACAAAATATTGTATCTGGCAAAATCAAAAAATTTCTCAAGGTTAGAGCTATAAAATCAATGCAAACAGCTCCAATAACTCGGAAGAAGTTTAAAAACAATTGCACGACAACACTTGAACGAAAATCGTTTCTATTGACGGGTTACGAAAAACTTCGATCGGTGCCAGGCATGGGTGGACGGCCGTGCCAGGCAACGAGACACTATGAAATGACGATTTCTATATGGCCGCTTGTCGCATTTTGCGGGGTCCCAATTTTTGTGCGGTGCTATGCTTTTTTTCAGCCAGCAAAGTTAGATTATTGTTTTTTCTTTAGAATGCTAAATATCTTTTTGTATTTAAGCTTTAGGAGATTCCTTTGTGGCTTAAAATAAAAAACTGGAGAGTGGGACAAATGCTACCTTTTTTTCCGCACTTAGCCCATTGGCGCACCTTTTTTAGCGTTTTAAAAAAGCTCTAAAAGCTAATATTAACCAATTTCTATTCCAAATGTTGTTTTTCTAAGTAATTTGAGGGTGTCGAATTCAAATTTTGACATATCAGAGCTTGTGGAACCAATTTGAAAGACAAAACGGCTAGATTACAGAAAATTGTTGATTTGTCTTTGTATAACTCCGTCCGTTCGCTTCCACAAGCTCTGATATGTCAAAATTTGGATTCTACGCCCTAAAATTACCTAGAAAAACAACTTTTGGAATAGAAATTGATTAATATTAGCTTTTAGAGCTTTTTTAAAGCGCGAAAAAGGTGCGCTAATGGGCTAAGTGCAGAAAAAAGGTGCGCAAATGTCCAGGTGCGCAAAAAAAGGTCGCATTTGTCCCACTCCCAAAACTGACCGTTTTTCACCCTTCTTAACGTTATATAAATAGCTTTTATTCGAAAACTGGCTATCTTTTAAAGATTGGCTTGTAAATTGCTCACTTAAAACCTTTAAAATTTGTCTTTAACCCACACAAACAAAGATTTTCAGCTTTTCAAAACAATGTCTTTGTCTCAAAGAATTTCCTATAAAGTTTGCAATTTGCAAAAATTCCTCGTTTGCAAAATGTCACTTTCCAGCATTTTCCTAGCAAAAGTATCCTGTTTTCACTTTTCTTTCTTTGTTCATTCATTTTACTCTTATTAATTCTTAAATTTTAGGCTCGACGAGCGCTCGAGATGAATCAACGCTGCTTTCCGCCGTCAAAATCATTATTGGGTGGATCGACGCGACAAGAACCAGATGACAACCAAAAGAGAAGCCAATTGGAGGATAGACGTGGCTTTGACGCACCACAATCTGATCAAACGAACAGGAGAAAACACGAGGATCTGGAGGGTGAGGACTTGAGAGCTCGGAAGAGACCGAAAGTCGAGAAGAAAGTTTTCAACGAGTTGGACCACCCACAAGCTCGACCGCCTGAAATCAGCGACAGTGACATCATTAATGAAGCCTTCCGCTTTTTGGATGTTGACGTTTTTGCGGTACAACCGGAAAATTTACCGCTTTTGCTGGAAAATATGTTGACGGTGGAACAACGACTCAACAAGGTATCCGTCGGCAAAGAGGACATTCGACAGAAAATGGTAAAGATTTACGAGCAAGAGTCGGCGGATACGAGGTTTTGTTTGAGTGAAATGGAGAGACGAGCCGAGTTGCTGCCACATGGAGTGCCGGGTGCTGCCCCCGAGGATCATCGCCGTTGGTTGCACAATGCTCGCATGACTTTCTTGCGAATTGACATGCCACACAAGAACATTGCAAAAACGGTGCCAAATGGGCCTGTGCCTGGTTTCAGTGTGCCGTCGCGTGAAAGATTGGACCGTGCAGAGAACGCGAAAAGCTTTGAGGACATGACTGCTTCGTTGGCACCACCAGGACGCCCAATGAGCCGCCCCGGCCGACCGCTTTCTCGTGATGCTCCGTTTGCACCTGCCCCACAAGTTGCATCAACTCAAAGAGTACCAATGCAACAAGGGCCTAGTCTCAACTTTACTTTGCCGCCTCCATCAATTCCGCCTCTGGGTGCCGTCGCGTTTACGTTGCCACCTCCGAGCTTTGAGCCATCCACTGCTTCAGCTTCAACATCATCGAGTTCTGTTGGTTTGCCCGACTTCTCTCGTCCGCCGCCAATGATCGCTGATCTGAAAGCCGTTCAAACGGCTGTGCCACAACACAAAACCCTTCCTATTACCATTGTGGAACCGGTGAAAATCACACTAAAGCCATTGATGGAAGTGAAAACGTCGGCCAACTTTATCCCCGTGATCAATACGACTCCCCGAAGACAAGGACTACCGAATTTTAACTACGGAATGTATTGAATCATTTGTTTTTTCATGTTTTTGCCCAATTTATGTTCTGTTGAGCCTTTCAGATTTCTAACCTTTCAGGGAGTATTTTCTGTATCGATATTCTGATTTCGACTTTAGATTTGTGACCCGGTGCTTAGAAGGGCGCCGCTCATAGACGGGTACTTGTCACGTTTTAAGCTTCAGCTCTATCATTTCGTTTATTGTTTTGTTGTCAATTTTGCATTTTCAATTTACTGATGTTGTTTAGAGATTTCAAATTTAGAAAGTGGTATCAAAAATTTTCGCGACAAATGTTAAGCATCGATCTCTAAATTTGAAATCTCTAAGCCGTTTCGTTCTACATGATGATAAATTTTTCCAGGTAGTAATGTCTTCGCAAGTGACAAGCCAAGTGAATACGACAAGCGATGCGGTTGTCGATCGCGAAAAGATCTGCCCACTTTTGCTGCGAATCTTCTGCTCGAACGGTCGCCACAATGCAGTCAGCGAGTATGGACGAGGAAGTGTGCCGGCAAACGAGCTTCAAATCTACACATGGTTGGATTGCACATTGAGGGAGCTCACCTCGCTCATCAAAGAAGTCAATCCAGAAGCACGAAAAAGGGGAACGACTTTTGACTTCTCGATTGTGGCACCGGATCGCTTTCAGGTTATTTTTTGACTAGGTTTTTCAAAGTTGAAAGTAAATTAATAGCTTTTAGGTTAAAGAATTGGCCATAAGCTAGTTAGAATTGAAAATTTTGAGCTAACTCTCAAATAATTTACCTTAAGCATGAGCAAACCAAATGAGTAGTTGTAACTCTAGTTTAAGGTTATAGTTTAACTGTTAGATCTTCAGACTTCAGATTTAACAGGCTTTTCCACTCATAAAATAATTTTATTTTAGGCTCGCTACTCAATGCGTGATATCGGGAACACGATGAATGGAACGCGCGGAGTAGACGATAACAAATCGCTCAACCAGTGCAAGTTTGAGATCGGAGACTACATCGATGTCGCAATCACGTTGCCACAATTTCAACGAGGCGGTGATCATCATCGAGGAGGTGGACGAATGAGTGGCGGAGGACGCGACTTCTCGAGTGGACCTCGTCGCGATTTCCAAAGAAACAACTTCTAAATTATATTTTGGCGTTAATGTATTGTATTTCACGGCTAATTTTCTGGTTCATTTTGTCGTTATTCATGTTGGTCTCAAATTTTTATTGTATTGTTTTCGTAAGTTGTTGTTAATTTTTTCACGTTTATTTCTTTCATCGAATAAATAAACTTTGCAGGTAATGCTCGGGCGTTTGGGTGGTTGTGGCCATCTTGGACCGTTGAGAAGCCGTGTTGTTGGTACAAATCGAGGATTGGCTGGTGGGGGACATGGACATGGAAATGAGGGAGATGCAAAGGTTCAGCGCCAGGCATGTTTGCTTATCTGTCATACGATATTAGGCATCAAAAAATTTGAGTATCATAGAATTTACAAGAAACAAATTTAAAACCAATTCATTACTTCTTTTCGAAGAGCGTTTGGGTGGTTGTGGCCATCTTGGACCGTTGAGAAGCCGTGTTGTTGGTACAAATCGAGGATTGGCTGGTGGGGGACATGGACATGGAAATGAGGGAGATGCAAAGGTTCAGCGCCAGGCATGTTTGCTTATCTGTCATACGATATTAGGCATCAAAAAATTTGAGTATCATAGAATTTACAAGAAACAAATTTAAAACCAATTCATTACTTCTTTTTAGGCAGACGACTATCGACCTGGTCAGGACACTTACGCCTACGAGAATCCCTGGCCCAAGCTGAATGGTGGACGATTCGATTGGCTCTTCGGTGATGGGTGAGCTTGATCTTCATTACATAGTTGATTATTTTTACAATTAGGCTTAAAATCGACATTTCATTTGATGAGTTTAACTAAAGTATGAACTCGGGCGTTTAATGTACTCGTGGCAAATTTTAGATGGCGGCATAAATTTCAACGAGGCGGTGATCATCATCGAGGAGGTGGACGAATGAGTGGCGGAGGACGCGACTTCTCGAGTGGACCTCGTCGCGATTTCCAAAGAAACAACTTCTAAATTATATTTTGGCGTTAATGTATTGTATTTCACGGCTAATTTTCTGGTTCATTTTGTCGTTATTCATGTTGGTCTCAAATTTTTATTGTATTGTTTTCGTAAGTTGTTGTTAAATTTTTTCACGTTTATTTCTTTCATCGAATAAATAAACTTTGCAGGTAATGCTCGGGCGTTTGGGTGGTTGTGGCCATCTTGGACCGTTGAGAAGCCGTGTTGTTGGTACAAATCGAGGATTGGCTGGTGGGGGACATGGACATGGAAATGAGGGAGATGCAAAGGTTCAGCGCCAGGCATGTTTGCTTATCTGTCATACGATATTAGGCATCAAAAAATTTGAGTATCATAGAATTTACAAGAAACAAATTTAAAACCAATTCATTACTTCTTTTTAGGCAGACGACTATCGACCTGGTCAGGACACTTACGCCTACGAGAATCCCTGGCCCAAGCTGAATGGTGGACGATTCGATTGGCTCTTCGGTGATGGGTGAGCTTGATCTTCATTACATAGTTGATTATTTTTACAATTAGGCTTAAAATCGACATTTCATTTGATGAGTTTAACTAAAGTATGAACTCGGGCGTTTAATGTACTCGTGGCAAATTTTAGATGGCGGCGACCGCTTGCTAAAGATCAAGGAGCAAAGATGCGTCGTGAATGGATTTGGTTTAGTCAGGTATTCTTTTGGAAGTATGACGCTTAAAATCTAAATTTTTAGGTTGCTCATGATGAACATGCCGATTGGAAACGATTTCACTCAGTTTTCTTTACATCAATGACGGTGAGTCGTTTACGTGCTATACTTTGATAATTATTTCTTGGTTTTAGTTGTTGACGATTTGGGTGACGTCTTATATCATCTGGTTCCGCCCCGACTGGCCACAAGCAAAAGAGTGGGCTCTACGAGAAGCACATCTAGAAATTGAACGTAGAAGGTGGGCAAAAGTTTAATAAATTACCTAAGGTTATGGATGATGCGGCTTAGGATTAGTCAATGTAAAAGTTTGAATCTATCTATATTTTTACAGGAAAGCTGGCCTCCCATTGATTTCACCTGATCTACTTCCACGTGACAGAGTGACCGCCCAACTTCCGGCTGAAGAGGAACTCCGAGATTTCGACGTTCTTATTTAAGTGGTATTTTTCTAGGTCTGTTGTCATTATGTTTTTGCTTATGTGATGTACGTAGCCAATCACTCTTTTTTGCGCCTAAAAATGGCCTAATTTTCCCTAGTTATACGATCATTTTTAAGGGATTGTCTTTTAAAGATTATATTATGTAAATTTTTTTGCTCAATTTCCTTTTTCGAGCCCCCATTTTCTATATTCCGATTTTCTTTCATAGGTGAGTGGTTACTTGTAGTTTTCTTCGAAGTCCCTCGTTAAATTTCCCTCAGTCAGTCAATGATTTGTTTTTTAGGCAAAATGTATAAAGTAACAAATTTCATAGGAACACAAAGAATTCTGATTGAAAATGAGAATGAAAAATAGTGAACTACTGAAGTAACTGTAAGATACAATAAACAAAATTAATTAGCAAGCAAAAAAAGGAAAAATTACTAGTAAACGAAGTTACTGTTGTCTGGAATTAATTTGAATGCTCAAATCATGAACTCGCTTGGCTTCTTGAAGAAGTGACAGCGGGGTAGTTATGTGAACATGCGGCATTTGATACGGAACCTTATTCAATTCATCTGTAACCTCATTTATTTGAATGATGGCAGTTAAGGTGACCTTTTTTCTAAAAAAACTGACAACGATTTGGAACCAATTTTTCGCAAAGCTCTGAAATTTCGCGTTTCAAAAAGTCAAAACCGTTTCGACTCGCTCCACCGCATCGGGTTTACAAAAAAAAACTTTACATACGCTTAAAATTTCCTGAAAGCATTCGGGTTTTTTCTTGGAAAATTTCGACGAATAAAAGACCTACAAAATCAGATTCTTTTTTTCTCGCAATTCAGTTTCGGATTCAAATTTGTTACTCATCGAATGAATGTCTCATTCAGCCGTTGTTCTACCCCAATTCTCAATCCGTCGACTCCCAAATGAGACTTGAGATTCGATCTTTTCCAAATTAAACTACGAGATTTCTGTAACGTTTCAAATCCAAATTTTCAAGAAAGATGCAAGAATTTTGTTGTCGAAAAGTTAACTCTACATCAAAAATCAATAGTTGAACTTTAATTTTCAAAAATGCCAAAGATTTCTCGTAGATAACGAATCGAGGATCTCGTTTAGATTCGGGTATTTTGATCTGAATGAATCTGAATGAATGCACCGGTCGAGAATTTTCCCCAGCAATAAACCATAGTCATAAGAGTTATTTTCGCTATTGCAGAAACGAAGAGTCGTTTCCTTTCGCATCTAGATACAATTGAGAGTTGGTGTTGCAGAAAAGCACATTTAACACGCTCACTTCGATCCGACTCACCGGTGAGCTGTACTAATGACGATTATTTTTGGTGTCAACTTGGTTTTACGGACTTTTACTTATTTTGGGGAAAGTTCCCAGTAAATTTGTACTAGTTTTCAAGAGGAGATTCTGGGCTTTCGAATGGCTAGAATAGTTTATCTTTGAATTCTCATCAAGTCAAAACAGTAACGACTACGCGTCTGTACACTCAAAAAACCGTCATCACGAATTTCTATTATCCGGAACTTCTTTAAAAGTTAAGGTTAAAAGGTGAGTGGTAAATGTGATTTTTTTCGTAATTTCTTCAAGTTTTGTCGCCTTTGGAATTATAAAAAACGATATTTCACCCGCTAAACTGCTTAAGCTAAGAAAGTTGCACTTTTCTTAGCTTAAAGTTCTCGAGAAAATGAAGAAGTTCCGGGTAACAGAATTGCGTCTTCAATCAATGTCAATCAATGTCAATCATCTTCAATCAATGTCTTCAATCAAGAATTGCGCAAAGGTTGTCGAATTTTTCAGTCACGATCTCTTCGATCATTTCGAAGCTGTTTCGTTACTTTCAACAAATTGATCAAATTCTCGTAGTTTAATTTGGAAAAGATCGAATTTCGAGTTTCATTTAGGAGTCGAAGGATTGAGAATTGGGGTAGAACAATGGCAGACAGACATTCATTCGATGAGTAACAAATTTGAATCCGAATCTGGAAAAAAAATGAAAAAATGCCATTTTGTAGTTCTTTTATCCGCTCAATCAATTTTCAATTGCTATTCGCATTTTCTTGAGCATTTCAAAGTGCTTTCTTTGGATATGACACCCTGAGGCATTTTTATCCATTTCAAAATTACATTAGCCAACTTTTGAGTTAGTCCACCTGTTTTAATGAAATTAACGCTGTATTTCAACGATCGAACAAAATGATAAAGTTTAATAAAAACTATCAAAAAAATTATAGACACACCATGTTTTTTGCTAGTTTAGAGCCGGATATAAGTGCTAGTACAGTGAAAAGCATTTTTTCGTTTCTTTAACATAAAGAAAACATCGCATGCAATGTGTACTTCTTTAACTCTTTATCTAGTGAATGTAACTGAAATTACGAAGGTATTTATATGTAAAATGGAAGGCACCGTAACAAATTTGTAAAGTTATAACAAATTGGGATCGATGTGCAAAGCGAAAAAAACAGTTACAAGTTATCAAAGGAAAACACAAATTCCATAAGCATGAATGGCATCATTCTCTTTGGCGATCCAGTAGTCATCAAGATCGGCAGCGCCGTGTTTCGACTTGGGCACAATTTCACGACGAGCTGGATCGATCCCAATCAACTTGTAGGTTCTTCCATCGTAGTGATAAGTCGATGCGCAAGCAAGAGTAGTCTTTGGATCAGCAGAGCAGTAGATGCCGTAAGCATAAGCAAAGCGTACCCCTTTTGCCTAAAAGAAATACAAGTTAGATAAACTGAAATGTGACAAACCAAATCAAGTCCACCACTTCGAACAATTTCAGCAGCACGTGGATCTGTTGTTCCATGGTAAGCGGCTAGCCATTCATTTGGGGCAGAATTCTGGTCACTTAGGTAATTAAAATCAATATACATCTTAGATATTTCAGTGGATTTCCTTTCAGATTAACCACTAAAATTAGCGCCTTCGGTATAATAATATATACTTTATCCATCAAATAAAGTGATCCAATGAATGGCACATTAGACTAGTTGAAAGCTAAGCTTGCAAAATATCAACGTATGCAAAAATTGTGCAATGTCACAGATCAAAAAGTAGTTTCTAGTTAACACGGAAAGACACAAATTCCGTACGGACGAATGGCGTCATTCTCCTTGGCAATCCAGTAGTCATCAAGATCGGCAACACCGTGTTTCGATTTGGGCACAATTTTACGACGAGATGGATCGAAACGAGCCTGAAACAAACTAATAAAGTATTTCCAAGAAATAATTTTGAGTTGTTATTTATCGTTGGTATGTGTATGTGTACGACTAAGAAGTATGTAACAAATCCCACCTGAACAATCAACTTGTAGGTTTTTCCCTCGGTAAGTCGATGCATAAGCGAGTGCAGTCTTTGGGTCTGGTGTGCAGTAAATGCCATGACCAAAAGCAAAGCGCTTTCCTTTCTCCTAGAAGAATATTTTGTAAAAAGGATCCACGATTACCCACTATTTATACAAAAGCAAAAATAACAAACCAAATCAAGTCCACCACTACGAACAATCTCAGCAGCACGCGGATCCGTTGTTCCATGATAAGCAACTGGCCATTCGCCATCAATAGAGCTGTTCGCACTTTGGCTAAACCTGTAGTTAACAAAATAAAACAGGAGACAAATTACCGGTGAAGAGTTCCAAGCCAAACATTGTCCCCATATTTGTCAAGAACAGCGAGAGCATAACGCTTTGATCCAAGTGGACGAGTGTAGAGAGCTCCACCACGAGAGAATAATTGCTGATCGACCAAAATCTTCGTGAAATCGTAATTGAACTTCTCAGCAAAGCATTTCTTGTGCATTTGATAAGCGATACATCCTCCTCCTCCTCGAAGTCTCAGCATCAAATGAATAGTAGATTGATTTTTGACATTGTATTCACTCAAAGTCCTTCCATTCTCCAATTGCTGTCCAGCAAAAATGAAACGCTGTTGATCGGAAGGAATTCCTTCCTTGTCTTGAATAAGCGTACGCAGCTCTTCGACAGTGTAATCACCATTTAGCTCGAGTATGATTTTCTTTCCTACCAATACCGCTACAAAGATAGTCATATTATTTGGTTGATGCTTCGCGCGAATCTCTTGGACCGACTTCTTCGACACAACAGCTAAAATAAAAAATACTTTATCGTTACCACGCGGTGGTGCCCAAAAACCAGTACTTTAAAAATTGAGATCTTACCTTTTTCAATTGTATTCACATCGAAAAAGAGCTCGCGTGGCTGGACAATCATACCAGCGGCAATGGCTTCTGGATCTGGATTAAAGCGCTTGTTTTTGAGGCGACACATATGATAGTTGATACCAACGCGGAGAGCTTCATCTAAACAAAAAAAATTGCCAATATCAAAACATTAAATAAGTTCACCTTCAATCGAGAGCGTTGGCATATTGAAAACAGCTACTGATTTCGAGAAGGTGGATCACTGAAAAGAAAAGAGTTGAAATTTCTGTCTGATGGCTATCAATGCAACAAATAACAAGCTGATAATACCTTAAAAAGAAAAATTAAGAAAGCAATTGTACGAATACCTTTTTACCACACCCAAAAACTTTTTTAACCACTTATTTGGGTTGCCATCTCCGTAAATTCAAAATATTGGGATTAGAACCCTCCATCAAGGTCATTAAGAACACTTTAACCTAATCAAATAAAATATCGCGTAAACTCCAACAATAACAATAAAAGAACATATTATGCAACATTATGATCGACAATCACGATAATCTAAAACACTAATAAAATAACTAAAAGAGATTACCATAAAATCACATATCAACTTTTAAAAAATGTTCGATTAAACTAAAATTCCTAGAAACAACAGAAATCTCATCCAAATTACTTACAAAACAACATCGTACAGTATTCGAGCCAAAAAGAAGCGAATTATGAAAGCGAGAATCGACGAGAATACTTGTAACAACAGCAGCAATTCGTTGAGCTTTACTATATATTACTTTACTATATAAAAGTCGTTGAGCTTTACTATATATTACTATAAAGGCTTATTCCTTACTTTTCTCCATCGTTGTTGAAATCTTCCTTGAATAGAAGGCCAATCGTCGACAAAATCGTCACTACCCATCGCCCGAATCGGTTTAGTTCGGATTTCTAGAAATCAAATGAAATAAAATCAAATGTGTTTATTCGAAAACCCACCTTAAATTCGGCAAAACTCATCCCGACTGTGTCTGTCTTAGAATCGAATTTGGGTAATCGATGTCTCGGGCAAGGTACAAGATGGAAAAGTTGAGGAGTCAAATAGATAAAATTGAATGCCTTAAATGATATTATCGTTGTAATAAAAGCTTTTAACTAACCTGTGGAATAAAGAAAAGCATCGCCGTTTTTGAGAAATGTCCGAGAATTGCCACTACAGCCAACGTCATGCCCGCCCAATAACAGTACGTGTCACCAACGAAAACGCGAGCCGGATACTAAAAGTCAATAAATAAAGGTAAACCTGATAAAATTACCTACCTTATTGAAGTTATAGAGGATCAACGATGTTGTGATGAATGGTAACAAAAAGTAAATTGACAACCAATTGTACCAACATTCGATCGGATCTTGGAGGCGATATAGCTAAATAAGTGATTGTAAATTATTTAAACACACCAACAAACACCTGTATGACATTGTATAAAGTGATCGATGAAGCAATGACGAGACTTTGACCGACCTAAATGAAAATGAGCTCTTTGCACGTAATCGCTTAACCTCCAATCCGTTGATTCCCGCGTAAATATTGATCGAATTTGTGCAGAAGACAATCACCATTCCCATGAAAACGTAGTAGAGCAAATTGATGTCAAGGGAAGTTGTTATCTAAACAAAATATTGCTGATCATACAAAGTTAAAACTTTACCTCAAATCCAAGAAATGAAACAATGGAACGAGCAATCTTCGGCACAACAATCGTCGTCGAGCTGCCTGAATTAAAACTAAAAGATCATTTTGAATGAATCAAATCACCTTGTACATAGTAGACCATCAAAACCGGTAATGATGAAAGCGTTGGGAAAAGCAACTTGTGACGCCATCTAAAGAACATCTAAAGAATAACGGTATTCAAAAAAAGCTACCGTTAGCATTTACAAGCTCATCAATCAGTAAACTTTAATCGGTTTACATATCTGACAACCTAATTTGCATTTCACACCAACGCTCTCCATAAAAATCATTTCATTAACTACTTTTGTAGAGTTTGTTTCCTAACACACGATTCCTACAAAGGTTGGTTTTTTTTCTTATTTGAAAACTTTTTACTTGCTTAGCTTAGTTTTAATTGTTTTGTTTATTGTTTATAAGATTAGTCTTTATTGTTTCATTGGATGTTTAGCATTTTAAATACTACTAGTTTCTTTGAACTTTGCTTGAATAAGCATCTTCAGCTCTTCGACAGTGTAATCACCATTTAGCTCGAGTCCGATTCTCTTTCCCGTCAATGTCCTTACATAGATGATCATATTATTTGGTTGATGCTTTGCGCGAATGTATTGAACCAACTTCTTCGACACAGCAGCTAAAATAAAAAATACTTTATCGTTACCACGTGGTGATGCCCGAAAACCAGTACCTTAGAAATTGAGATCTTACCTTTTTCAACTGTACTCACATCGAAAAAGAGCTCGCGCGGTTCGACAATCATACCAGCGGCAATGGCTTCTGGATTTGGATCAAAGGGCTTGTTTTTGAGGCGACACATATGATAGTTGATACCAACACGGAGAGCTTCATCTAAACAAAAAAATTTGTCAATATCAAAGCATTAAATAAGTTCACCATCAATCGAGAGCGTTGGCATATTGAAAACAGCTACCGATTTCGAGAAGGTGGATCACTGAAAGGAAAACAGTTGAAATTTCTGTCTGGTGGCCATCAATACATCAAATAACAAGCTGCTAATAATTTAAAAAGGAAGATTAAGAAAGCAATTGTACGAATACCTTTTTACAACACTCAAAAACTTTTTCAACAACTTATTTGGGTTGCCACCTCCGTTTAATCTCAATATTCAAAATATTGGGATTAAAACCCTCCATCAAGATCATTAAGAACACTTTAACCGAATCAAATAAACGATTCCATAACGGATGTAACATATATAACGTACCCTATACCTCTGAAAAGGGGGTAGGCTAATTTCTGCAATTTTTTGCGCAACAGGGTCGGTTGCGCAACTCGCCATAACTTTCTTCTAAGTCGACCAATTTTTCCGATTCTGTAGATTTTGTAGGTTTCATTTTGTAGATCTCAATAAGTGCAACAAAATGAAGCCAACCAAAATCATAAAGATTGGCCGACTTAGAAGAAAGTTGTGACAAGTTGCGCAAATGATCCCAAAAATTTGGCGCAAAGTAGTCGCAAACGACCCTATTGCGCAAAAAATTGCGGAAATTAGCCTATCCCCTGAAAGGTGCACATTATATTTGACTTCGCTAATTTCTTACACAAATGAGCAAGACAAAGATAACTTCATTTTTCCAAACTTACGAAAGGTTACTATTCATATTATTTCATCTTTTTGCTCTAGTTTCATTTGTCAACTTCAAGCTTCTCGTGATGTTTTCCATGATGTTTTCCATGATGTTTTCCATTTAGAATGAGCCTTTTCACGATTACAACGAACTGTTTGCTGAGCCTTTTGGGTGGTTTCGTCTCGTTGAAGCTGATACAAGAATACATTCCAATCTTCATTCAACGTGGGCACTATGGAAACGATCAATGCAAGGTTTGGATCAGTTTTGGTTTATTAAGAAGAAAGCAATAGGTCATAAGCAATGGCAATAGTGAAATAGGTCAATTAGTTTTGTTTTAATGTTAACCTGTATCTTTATTATTTTTAGGTGAGCAACGCTCCAATTCCCGAGCCGATGGGTGTCATCACTGCAGCCGTTTATCTTATTATCATGTTCATCTTCATACCATTTCCCTTTCTCGAATGGACATACACAGAGTCAGTTTTTATGATATTCTTAATGGAAAAATTGTATAAAACTATATAAATTGAATTTTTAGGCGTTTATTCCCGCACGACAAATTCTTGGCCTTCCTCTCGGCGATCATCTCGATTTGCACAGCAATTTTATTGGGTTTCGCCGATGATATGCTTGATTTGAGGTTAGTTTAGAAGTTGTAAAACAAGATTCCTCAAATTTTCACTCAAATCAACCCCTTTATTCATTGATAAAAAAAGTGAGTGGTGACAAAGAGATAGGAATTTATTTCTTGGCGACATCTCATCCACTCGTTCGTCTATTTTTGATTGGCAATCTTTGCCAATTCTTCGGGTGTCATGTCTGGACATTACCCGTATCTAAAATGAAGAATTGTTGAATGAAAAAGACAATCAACGTTACTAGAGTTACAAGTTTAAGCATTAAATTAACCGACCCTGCTCCTTCGGCGCCTCCTTCCGGTTTTGATGCCGCTGGTTTTTCCTTTGCTGCTGGCTAAAATAAAAACAAGTTACAGGCAATGCATTTTTTGATTTTTTGGGTCAGTTACCCATCGGCATACTGCTTCATAGATTTCAAAGTAAAATTGAATCAATTACCGGTGGTGACTGTGATTTGTTGGGTAGTGGATCCTTCTTGCCCTTATCGCCACCACATTTGATGATTGAATGAGAGATTGCGGCCACGTACACAAAGATCATCCACATTAACCATGTTGCGACTGCTAAAAAGGAAAGATTTGGCAAAGTTCAAAGAAACTAGTATTTAAAATGCTAAACATCCAATGAAACAATAAAGACTAATCTTATAAACAATAAACAAAACAATTAAAACTAAGCTAAGCAAGTAAAAAGTTTTCAAATAAGAAAAAAAACCAACCTTTGTAGGAATCGTGTGTTAGGAAACAAATTCGGCAAAAGTAGTTAGTGAAATGATTTTTATGGAGAGCGTTGGTGTGAAATGCAAATTAGATTGTCAGATATGTAAACCGATTAAAGTTTACTGATTGATGAGCTTGTAAATGCTAACGGTAGCTTTTTTTGAATACCGTTATTCTTTAGATGTTCTTTAGATGGCGTCACAAGTTGCTTTTCCCAACGCTTTCATCATTACCGGTTTTGATGGTCTACTATGTACAAGGTGATTTGATTCATTCAAAATGATCTTTTAGTTTTAATTCAGGCAGCTCGACGACGATTGTTGTGCCGAAGATTGCTCGTTCCATTGTTTCATTTCTTGGATTTGAGGTAAAGTTTTAACTTTTTATGGTCAACAATATTTTGGTTTAGATGACAACTTCCCTTGACATCAATTTGCTCTACTACGTTTTCATGGGAATGGTGATTGTCTTCTGCACAAATTCGATCAATATTTACGCGGGAATCAACGGATTGGAGGTTAAACGATTAAGTGGAAAGAGCTCATTTTCATTTAGGTCGGTCAAAGTCTCGTCATTGCTTCATCGATCACTTTATACAATGTCATACAGGTTTGTTGGTGTGTTTCAATAATTTACAATCACTTATTTAGCTATATCGCCTTCAAGATCCGATCGAATGTTGGTACAATTGGTTGTCAATCTACTTTTTGTTACCATTCATCACAACATCGTTGATCCTCTATAACTTCAATAAGGTAGCTAATTTTATCAGGTTTACCTTCATTTATTGACTTTTAGTATCCGGCTCGCGTTTTCGTTGGTGACACGTACTGTTATTGGGCGGGCATGACGTTGGCTGTAGTGGCAATTCTCGGACATTTCTCAAAAACGGCGATGCTTTTCTTTATTCCACAGGTTAGTTAAAAGCTTTTATTACAACGATAATATCATTTAAGGCATTCAATTTTATATATTCGACTCCTCAACTTTTCCATCTTGTACCTTGCCCGAGACATCGATTACCCAAATTCGATTCTAAGACAGACACAGTCGGGATGAGTTTTGCCGAATTTAAGGTGGGTTTTCGAATGAATACATTTGATTTTATTTCATTTGATTTCTAGAAATCCGAACTAGACCGATTCGGGCAATGGGTAGTGACGATTTTGTCGACGATTGGCCTTCTATTCAAGGAAGATTTCAACAACGATGGAGAAAAGTAAGGAATAAGCCTTTATAGTAATATATAGTAAAGCTCAACGACTCTTTTTTTTAGATGGATTCGGCTCAACAACTTCACGGTGATCAACTTGGTGCTGAAGTTTGTTGGACCAGTGCGCGAGGGTGAGTTTTGTTGACGGAAAGTTAATAGACAAAGCGAATAAAAGTGATTTCCATGATTTCAGGCACTCTCACCAAATTGCTGCTGTTGTTACAAGTATTCTCGTCGATTCTCGCTTTCATAATTCGCTTCTTTTTGGCTCGAATACTGTACGATGTTGTTTTGTAAGAAATTTGGATGAGATTCTGCTGTTTCTAGGAATTTTAGTTTAATCGAACATTTTTTTAAAGTTTATATGTGATTTTATGGTAATCTCTTTTGTTTATTTTATTAGTGTTTTAGATTATCGTGATTGTCGATCATAATGTTGCATAATATGTTCTTTTATTGTTATTGTTGGAGTTTACACGATATTTTATTTGATTCGGGTGAAGTGTTCTTAATGATCTTGATGGAGGGTTTTAATCCCAATATTTTGAATTTACGGAGGTGGTAACCCAAATAAGTGGTTGAAAGAGTTTTTGGGTGTTGTAAAAAGGTATTCGTACAATTGCTTTCCTAATTTTCGTTTTCCGGTCAACTTTTTACCGGGAAGTAATTGTTCAATTGAATATTTTGAGTTGTACAGGAAATTTTCGTCGGAAGGGGAATCGTTTGTCATTTCATTCTCCAAATACCGAAGCAATGTTTCCAAATTTATGTGTTGCACTAGCGTTTTTAGCTTGCTTAGACAATTTCACGGGGTGACTACTTTGCGCCAAACTTTTTGGCCCAACTCGCCATAACTTTCTTCTAAGTGGGTTAATCTTGGCTTTTTAAAATAGTTCTAGTGCACTTTTGGGTTTTTAGGTGTTTTAAATAGGTATTCGTACAATTGCTTTCTTAATTTTCGTTTTTAAGTTATTAGCAGCTTGTTATTTGATGTATTGATGGCCACCAGACAGAAATTTCAACTGTTTTCCTTTCAGTGATCCACCTCCTTGAAATCAGTAGCTGTTTTCAATATGCCAATGCTCTCGATTGAAGGTGAACTTATTTGATGTTTTAATATTGGCAAATTTTTCTTGTTTAGATGAAGCTCTCCGTGTTGGTATCAACTATCATATGTGTCGCCTCAAAAACAAGCCCTTTGATCCAAATCCAGAAGCCATTGCCGCTGGTATGATTGTCGAACCGCGCGAGCTCTTTTTCGATGTGAGTACAGTTGAAAAAGGTAAGATCTCAATTTTTAAAGTACGGGTTTTCGGACATGACCACGTGGTAACGATAAAGTATTTTTCATTTTAGCTGCTGTGTCGAAGATGTCGGTCCAAGAGATTCGCGCAAAGCATCAACCAAATAATATGAATATCTTTGTAAAGACATTGACGGGAAAGACAATCAGTCTCATGATAAATCGGGATTACACTGTCGAAGAGCTGAAGATGCTTATTCAAGACAAAGAAGGAATTCCTCCCGATCAACAACGTCTCATTTTTGCTACAGGTCAATTGGAGGATGGAAGGACTTTGAGTGAATACAATATCCAAAATGAATATACTATTCATTTGATGCTGAGACTTCGAGGAGGAGGATGTATCGCTTATCAAATGCACAAGGAATGCTTTGCCGAGAAGTTCAATTACGATTTCACGAATATTTTGATCGATCAGCAATCATTCTCTCGTGGTGGAGCTCTCTACACTCGTCCACTTGGATCAAAGCGTTATGCTCTCGCTGTTCTTGACAAATATGGAGACAATGTTTGGTTTGGAACTCTTCGCCGGTAATTTTTCTCCTGTTTTATTTTGTTAACTACAGGTTTAGCCAAGGTGCGAACAGCTCTATTGATGGCGAATGGCCAGTGGCTTATCATGGAACAACGGATCCGCGTGCTGCTGAAATTGTTCGTAGTGGTGGACTTGATTTGGTTTGTTATTTTGGCTTTTGAATAAATAGTGGGTAATCGGGGATCCTTTTTACAAAATATTCTTCTAGGAGAAAGGAAAGCGCTTTGCTTTTGGTCATGGCATTTACTGCACTCCTGATCCAAAGACTGCACTCGCTTATGCATCGACTTACAAACACGATGGAAAAACCTACAAGTTGATTGTTCAGGTGGTATTTGTTACATACTTCTTAGTCGTACACATCCACATACAAACGATAAATAACAACTCAAAATTATTTCTTGGAAATACTTTATTAGTTTTGTTTCAGGCTCGTGTCGATCCATCTCGTCGTGAAATTGTGCCCAAATCGAAACACTGTGTTCCTGGCCTTGATGACTACTGGATTGCCAAGGAAAATGACGCCATTCGTCCATACGGAATTTGTGTCTTTCCGTGTTAATTAGAAACTACTTTTTGATCTGTGAGATGCACAATTTTTGCATACGTTGATATTTTGCAAGCTTAACTTTCAACTATTCTAATATGCCATTCATTGGATCACTTTATTTGGTGGATAAACTATATATTATTATACAAAAGGCGCTAATTGTAGTGGTTAAGCTGAAAGGAAATCCACTGAAATATCTAAGATGTATATTGATATTAATTACCTAAGTGGCCAGAATTTTGCCCCAAATGAATGGCTAGTCGCTTACCGTGGGACAACAGATCCACGTGCTGTAGGAATTGTTCGAAGTGGTGGACTTGTTTTGGTTTTTCATATTGGAGTTTATCTAACTTGTATTTCTTTTAGGCAAAAAGGGTACGCTTTGCTTATGCTTACGGCATCTACTGCTCTCCTGGTCCAAAGACTACTCTTGCTTACGCATCGACTTATCACTACGATGGAAGAACCTACAAGTTGATTGGGATTGATCCAGCTCGTCGTGAAATTGTGCCCAAGTCGAAACACAGCGTTGCCGATCTTGATGACTACTGGATCGCCAAAGAGAATGATGCCAATCGTGCTTATGGAATTTGTGTTCTCCTTTGATAACTTGTAATTTGTTTTTTCGCTTTGCACATACAGCCCAATTTGTTATAACTTTACAAATTTGTTATGATGACTTCCATTTTGCACATAAATACCTTCGTCATTTCAGTTACATTCACTAGATAAATCCATTGCGTTAAAGAAGTACACATTGGGGTGCTTGATGAATGTGGCTGGATAATTATGAACGAAAAAGTATTTAGGTGTTATTTTCGTTGTTATTTTTATTTCTGTTAACTTTTTCTTTATAAAAGAAAAGTGCGTCTATAATTTTTTGACAGCTGATAAAACGTTTTTTGTACGATAAAGTACTTTGGATGAGCGAAATGACCAGAAATTTTGCATGGGTTGTGTTTTTACATGGAAGAAACTACAGTCATGCACAAAAGTTTTGTAACATCCAGTTTAGCAAATTTCAAAGTGTAATAACTTTTTGCAAAGAGGCGAATTCTCAAACAGTTTTTGGTTTTCAGTTGTCAAAAATTTCTATTTTTATATGTAAGAAAAACTTTATTGAAACGATTAACAAAAATTAGGAAAAACAAGTAAAAACAAAAAACGGGCCTATTTTTGATGCTCAAAAGTCTTGTAACATTTGAAGTATTTTGCTTTTTTTGTTTGTTTTTGTTTTTATTTTCTTTTTATATAACAAAAAATTATTTTTTTAGATGCCTGGACACTGGACTCGGGACAAAGAAAAAAATGTGGAAGCGCGAGATAGAGGAATTCAGAGGAAAGATGTGGCAGCTCTCTTCAAATGCAGTGAAAAAACGGTATCTGTAATTGTCGGGACGTTCAAAACGACTGGATCTGTTCACCGAGCTTCAAAATCAGGCCGTCCACCAATTACAACACCCAGAGAGGATAAAGCGCTCGTCAAAGCTCACAAAAATAACAAGGATCTCAATGCGAGCGATGGAGTCGTCATGATGAAAAGTCAATTCGGCAAGGATGTATCACGAATGACAGTGAGCCGACGCTTGATTCGTGGTGGGTTGGTGACGAGAAGCGCAGCCAAGAAGCCCTGCCGATGCCAAGCATCGGAAGATTCGCTTGGAGTTTGCAAAGAAGTATGCTTCCTGGACGACAAATGATTGGGCAAATGTGATTTTTACTGATGAGTCAAAAGTCAATCTTTTTCTCCCGGATGGCAACCACTTGATCAGAAGACCAATAGGAAAGCGGTACAACATCAGAAGACCAATAGGAAAGCGGTACAACATCAGATATGTGCGACCAACCGTGAAATTTGGCCAAGGATCAATCATGCTTTGGGGTAAGGGCTACTTTCATGGTGCACACTCTCAACTGTTTTTCAGGTGCAATGTCGAGAAATTCACCAGGTCCGCTAGTGCTACTAAACTCAACGCTCAATGCTGAAGGCTGCAAATCACTTCTCCAGAATCATCTTCTGCCATTTTCAATTGCAAAAATGGGTCCTGGATGGCTGCTTTATCAGGATAATGCGCCTTGCCACAAGAGCCAATTGCTAATGGGCCGGGTCTCGTCAGTCTCGCAAATGGTGGAAAAGCTCGTCTTCCAGGATGATTCAAAGCAAATCGTGTTCAACTTATCTCAGCTCCTCCATACAGCCCAGACACAAGAAACAGAACGGGGTATGACAAAATAACTTATACTTCCCTTATCTATAACACAAAAGTACACCGCGTTTCACATCAATAAATTCACCCAAGAAAATCGCAATATCGCAATATCCAATATTAAATTAGCAGCATGCTACTGTTTGAATTCTTTTTTATTAAAAAGAGCACATCAAAAAATCCTAGATTCATTAAATTACTTGGCATTTTTGCACATTTAGACAAGAAAAACTCCCTGAACTCTCGAGTAGGTGAATGCCACCAAAGAAGTTTTTGATGTCGAAAAAATGTTTTGAGAGACCATTGTTAGACTTCTGAATGGCCGGAGAATTCTAACACTTTCACCGTGACACTTTCACTTTCACCAGGTAAGTTTTTAATATGGTCTTGAATTCTGCTAGTCCTTTTTGGATAATTGCGTCTGTCAATAACTTCGGGTTCACCTTCAATCTTTGGGAGGTAGTCAAATGAGCGCCAACAATTGGGCGCCAATCATTTCAGCGCCAACGATTTGGCTCACGCTTATTTCAGCGCCACTCATTTGAGCGCCGTGCCAAAAATGACTGGAAAACAATCATTTGAGCGCCAAATTAAAAAGGCCTAAAAACGTTCATTTAAGCGCCGGGCCAAAAATGACTGGAAAACGTTCATTTCAGCGCGACTAAATTTTAATATTTTTGCTTTCTACGCTGCTTTTGCATGTTTTTTTAGGGTTTTGCTTCTGTTTTTACACTTTTTTCACTCATTTGACCTAGGGCACGGCAGTAGGCACCAAATGCGCGGAAAAAATTGTTAGATTAGCTCGTATTTAAGGTTTTTTTGATGAAAATGTGTAAATTTGCTAGTTGTATGATATTTTCCCCCAATAGCATGCTTTTTCACCGTTTCTTGCCGTTTTCGTTTACAATTTGCTTACAGTTAACATAGTTCTTTGCTTAGGCTCGTGAACTGCGCAAGAAGTGGCGAGACAAAGGAACACTCGGAGTCAAAGTAACGTTTTGTTCATGATTTATTTTGGTTTATTTTGCTGCCAAGAATTATTTTTATCTTCAGATGATTTAGATAAAAACATACAGTAAAAACTTTGAGATCATGCAGAAAATGCAAAAATAACATGCATATACAGAATGGGTTGATTCGGCGCTGAAATGAACGCGCGCTAAAATGATTGACGCTCATTTGACTACCTCCCCAATTTTTCTAGTTCTTTTTGCTCGACGTTTGACGACCCAAGACGACATTTCAAAGAAAATAAAGATTTGAATAAGTTTTAACAGTTAGAAACCTACATATTGCACCGTGAAATCTACAAAAAAGAAATTTGAAAGTTTTCCAGAACGTGGCTTTTTAAATAGACAGCTTTTTCGAATATTCAGTTGATTTTGCAAGTATAAATTTGGTCAACTTTTTATCGGGAAGCAATTGTTCAATTGAATATTTTGAGTTGTACAGGAAATTTTCGTCCGAAGGGAAATCTTTGTTATTTCATTCTCCAAATTCCAAAAGCAGCAATGTTTTCAAATTTATGTGTTGCATTAGCATTTTTGGCTTGCCATAGGGGTCGCTTCTTTGCGCCAAATTTTTTTGCCCAACTCGCCATAACTTTCTTCTAAGTGGGTTAATCTTGGCTTTTTAAAATAGTTCTAGTGCACTTTGGACAGTTAGAAGCCCAGTTATAGGCAGGTTATGAATAGCTCCTAGATGACGTTTGAATCGTATTTTTTAACTTTCGTTTCTCGATTTGTGGTCTACTACAACTCGCATAATTTCTTTCTTATTCGTTGGCTCCACTTCACGAAATCGAGGAGCGTATCCAATATCAGTTGTTTCATGGTTTAATGATTGTTCGATTAATCTTTAGGTAATTGGAATTTACGGAGGTGGCAATCTAAATAAGTGTTTGAGAAAGTTTTTAGTTGGTGTGAGAAAAGTAGTTTTAAAATTATCCTTGATATACCCTTTGAATTGTTAGCAGACTTCTTTTTTTATGCTTTGAATGCTATCGAACAGAAATTTCAACTACCGTAATAATTCTAATAGAAGACCAGTCTCTAATAGAAGACCAGTCTCCAATAGAAGACCACCCCCTTGACCCCTTGAAATCGGGACCTTTTAAAACTTCTGTTCAAGTAGAATGAAAGATTTGGGTCCAGATAGTAATATTTTAGCCCCGGCAGTAAAATTGGAGACGTAGTTTTTGAAAAAAATTAAAAAATAACTTTTTGGAAAAATTTCATGTGGTCCCCTACATGGATTTTTTTGAAAGATTTTCTATGGAGTCCGGGCAAGAAAATAATTTCACTTTTAGACATGTTTTTGGCATGTTTTGGGGCAAGGGCTATCGTTTGAAATAGTTTTTAACTATTTTTAATTTTTTGATTCATGTGGGGGACCTTTACCTACTTTTTTGACTCACCAATTTTGGGGGGGTTGAAAATTAGAAGACCATGGTCTTCTATTAGAATTATTACGGTAATTTTCTTTCAGTGATCTACCTTCTCGGAATCGGTGACTGGTTTCAATATGTCGTCCCTTTCTATCAATGGTAAACTTATTTCATGTTTTGCTATTGACTAAATTTCTTTGTTTAGACCAAGCTCTCCTTGCTGGCATCAACTGTCACATGCATCATCTCAACAATGGGACTTTTACAATGGGAGATCTCGGTTCCGATCCGGCTTTGTATTCGTGCTCGGGTTCTGATTCTGATTCTGACTCAGATTCTGAAAAGATTGTCGAACCACGCGACCTCTTTTTCAATGTGAATACGATTCAGAAAACGGTTGAAAAGGGTAAGTTCAATTTCCAGCCAATTTTCTTTCAAAGTGTTTACTTTTTATCCTTAAGGTACGAAAGCTCGCTTTCGTGGTGCTGCTCGTCGTTTGATGCTGGGACGTCGGCAAGGAAGATGCAGCGTTTACAAAATGCACCCAGGAGGCTTTGCCGAAAAGTTCAATTACGATTTCACGAATATTTTGACCGATCAGCAACCATTCTCTCGGGGTGGATCTCAATACATTCGCCCACTGGGGTCAGTGCGTTATGCTCTCGATGTTCTGGACAAATATGGGGACAATGCCTGGCTCGGATACGTTGGGCGGTAATTTTTCTTGTTTTATTTTATTAACTACTGGTTTAGCCAAAGTGCGAACGGCTCTATTGATGGCGAATGGCCAGTTGCTTATCATGGAACAACGGATCCGCGGGCTGCTGAAATTGTTCGTAGTGGTGGACTTGATTTGGTTTGGAGTATACATTTGCTTTTATTTTATTATTTGCAGAAAAAAGGCGAGCGTTTCAAGTTTGGACAGGGTATCTACTGCACTCCTGATCCAAAGACTGCACTCTATTATGCATCTCCTTACGAACACAATGGAAAAAGCTACAAGTTGATCGTTCAGGTGGGATTTGTTACGGACTTTAATATAGTCAATAAGTAACTGATTTGTTGGAAGTATTCATTTTGTTTCAGCTCCGTGTCGATCCATCTCGTCGTGAAATTGTGCCCAAGTCTCAACACGGTGAGCCTGGCCTTGGTGATTACTGGATTCTCAAGGAAAATGATGCCATTCGTCCATATGGAATTTGTGTCTTTCCGTGCTAAGTAGAAACTACTTTTTGATCTGTGACATGCACAATTTTTGCATAGATTGTTATTTTGCAAGCTTAACTTTCAACTATTCTCCTGTGTCATTTATTGGATCACTTTATTTGACGGATAAAGTATATTATTAGACAAAAGACTCTAGTTGTAGTGGTTAAGCTGAAAGGAAATGCACTGAAATATCTAAGATGTATATTGATTTTAATTACCTAAGTGACCAGAATTCTGTCCCAAATGATTGGCTAGTCGCTTACCATGCGACAACACATCCACGTGCTGCGGAGATTGTTCGAAGGCTACTTTGCGCCAAATTTTTTGCGCAACTCGCGATGAACTCGCCATTTTGTAGATCTCAACAAGCGTAACAAAATGACACCGTTATTCATTTTTTCACGCGAAACCTTAATTTGGCTTACAGACATCCAAACCAAAATTACTATTATCTCAATGTGAATAGATGAGCAATTACTTGCAACAACTTGATACCTGAAACTTCCCACGACCTTGTTGATTGGAGAAATCCTTCGTGTCGCGGCAGACACTAACACGTTGGTTTTCTTTATTCACTGCGTAAATTTGAAATTCAGTCATGATCGGCTCCTCACCACGCTAAACAGTCTACTCTAGTCAGTACTTAAGGTGATCTAGACATTAAACCGTGTAAAGCCTCACCGCGAGGCCAACTTGACGCAAGAAGAATGACACGTTAGTTGCATCTTCATCGCGTTTTCCATTTGGATAGACGTGCAGTTCCCAAGAAACAACGGTAGCTTCTGGACAGCCAAATTGCTTCGAGATGAGATTCTGCCCGTTCTTAGAGAGCTTCATGAGACGTTCAAACTAAAGAAAACGATTATATTCACAGCTAGCATATAAATACAAAAATAAATCAAGCTTACAAACCTGCTCAATTTTCCACTCAAGCTTTGCCGATAGAGCGGTGACTTTGGTCGCTTTGAGACAACTTCTGCCTTTGGAAGAATTGGCGATGGACAATGAAACGGTGTCAATGAAAAAATGAAAAACGCTTATAAAGCTTGAGTTTTTCTTTTTATCCGCAATTTGAAAAACTGTAAAAAGAAAGTGGAAATTGGTCACTGCAAATTCAAGCTAATAGTAAGCAACGTTTTTAACAAAGATTTCAACACAAATACCCATTTCGATTGTCGTAGTATAAATTTACTTCAAGTTTCATGAAATGTCGGACCAATTGGTCAAGATAAAGCTCGTTCACAGTCAAACTTTTAACTAGTGCAATCACTAACTTTTAAAAGACTTTATTTACGGATGTAACAGCGATAAAACGTTATATATGTGCAAGATGAGAATAAAGAATCCGATAACAGTAAAAAGTAAGTAAAAAGTAAAAAGGGTTATAAGTATGTACATGCAGAAGAGAATAACAAAATGAAACTTAACAAATGAGAGAGAACCAGTGTGCAATTCAATGATAAGTATGTACACGGAAAAGAGAATAACAAAGTGAAACTTAACAGATGAAAAATAATCAACGTGCAAGTCTAGCAAGGAAAGACACAAATTCCGTATGGACGAATGGCGTCATTCTCCTTGGCAATCCAGTAGTCATCAAGATTGGCACGACCGTGTTTCGACTTGGGCACAATTTCACGACGAGATGGATCGACACGAGCCTGAAACAAAACTAATAAAGTATTTCCAAGAAATAATTTTGAGTTGTTATTTATCGTTTGTATGTGGATGTGTACGACTAAGAAGTATGTAACAAATCTCACCTGAACAATCAACTTGTAGGTTTTTCCATCGTGTTTGTAAGTCGATGCATAAGCGAGTGCAGTCTTTGGATCAGGAGTGCAGTAAATGCCATGACCAAAAGCAAAGCGCTTTCCTTTCTCCTAGAAGAATATTTTGTAAAAAGGATCCCCGATTACCCACTATTTATTCAAAAGCCAAAATAACAAACCAAATCAAGTCCACCACTACGAACAATTTCAGCAGCACGCGGATCGGTTGTTCCATGATAAGCAACTGGCCATTCGCCATCAATAGAGCTGTTCGCACTTTGGCTAAACCTGTAGTTAACAAAATAAAACGGGAGAAAAATTACCGGCGAAGACTTCCAAGCCAAACATTGTCTCCATATTTGTCAAGAACAGCGAGAGCATAACGCCTTGATCCAAGTGGACGAGTGTAGAGAGCTCCACCACGAGAGAATGGTTGCTGATCGATCAAAATCTTCGTGAAATCGTAATTGAACTTCTCGGCAAAGCATTCCTTGTGCATTTGATAAGCGGTACATCCTCCTCCTCGAAGTTTCAGCACCAAATGAATAGTAGATTTATTTTTGACGCTGTATTCACTCAAAGTCCTTCCATTCTCCAATTGCTGTCCAGCAAAAATGAGACGTTGTTGATCGGGAGGAATTCCTTCTTTGTCTTGAATAAGCATCTTCAGCTCTTCGACAGTGTAATCACCATTTAGCTCGAGTCCGATTCTCTTTCCCGTCAATGTCCTTACATAGATGATCATATTATTTGGTTGATGCTTTGCGCGAATGTCTTGAACCAACTTCTTCGACACAGCAGCTAAAATGACAAATACTTTATCGTTACCACGTGGTCATGTCCGAAAACCCGTACTTTAAAAATTGAGATCTTACCTTTTTCAATTGTATTCACATCGAAAAAGAGCTCGCGTGGCTGGACAATCATACCAGCGGCAATGGCTTCTGGATTTGGATCAAAGGGCTTGTTTTTGAGGCGACACATATGATAGTTGATACCAACACGGAGAGCTTCATCTAAACAAAAAACATTGTCAATATCAAAACATTAAATAAGTTCACCTTCAATCGAGAGCGTTGGCATATTGAAAACAGCTACTGATTTCAAGGAGGTGGATCACTGAAAGGAAAACAGTTGAAATTTCTGTCTGGTGGCCATCAATAGATCAAATAACAAGCAGCTAATAATTCAAAAGGTATATTAAGGATATAATTTTACAAATACTTTTTTCATACCAACTCAAAACTTTCTCAAACGCTTATTTGGATTGCCACCTCCGTAAATTCTAATTACTCCAAGATTACTCGGACAATCGCTACTTTGCTCCAAATTTTTGGGATCATTTGCGCAACTTGTCACAACTTTCTTCTAAGTCGACCAATCTTTATGATTTTGGTTGGTGTCATTTTGTTATGCTTGTTGAGATCTACAAAATGACACCAAAATCATAAAGATTGGCCCACTTAGAAGAAAGTTATGGCGAGTTGGGCAAAAAATTTGGCGCAAAGAAGCGACCCCTATGGCAAGCCAAAAATGCTAATGCAACACATAAATTTGAAAACATTGCTGCTTTTGGAATTTGGAGAATGAAATAACAAAGATTTCCCTTCGGACGAAAATTTCCTGTACAACTCAAAATATTCAATTGAACAATTGCTTCGCGATAAAAATTTGACCAGATTTATACTTGCAAAATCAACTGAATATTCGAAAAAGCTGTCTATTTAAAAAAGCCACGCTTTGGAAAACTTTCAAATTTCTTTTGTTGTGAATTTCACTGTGCAATGTGTCAGTTTCTAACCGTTAAAACTTTTTCAAATCTTTATTTTCTTTGAAATGTCGTCTTGGGTCGTCAAATATCGAGCAAAAAAAAGCTAGAAAAATTGAAGGTGAACCCGAAGTTATTGACAGACGCACTTATCCAAAAAGGACTAGCAGAATTCAAGAGCATATGAAAAACTTAGCTGGTGATTGACGGTGAAAGTGTTAGAATTTTCCGGCCATTCAGAAGTCTAAAAATGGTCTCCCAAAACTTTTTTGTCGAATAGATAAAATTGAATGCCTTAAATGATATTATCGTTGCAAAAAAAAGCTTTTAACTAACCTGTGGAATAAAGAAAAGCATCGCCGTTTTTGAGAAATGTCCGAGAATTGCCACTGCAGCCAACGTCATGCCCGCCCAATAACAGTACGTGTCACCAACGAAAACGCGAGCCGGATACTAAAAGTCAATGAATGAAGATAAACCTGATAAAATTACCTACCTTATTGAAGTTATAGAGGATCAACGATGTTGTGATGAATGGTAACAAAAAGTAGATTGACAACCAATTGTACCAACATTCGATCGGATCTTGAAGGCGATATAGCTAAATAAGTGATTGTAAATTATTGAAACACACGAACAAACCTGTATGACATTGTATAAAGTGGTCGATGAAGCAATGATGAGACTTTGACCGACCGAAACCAGCGGCACCAAAACCGGAAGGAGACGCCGAAGCAGCAGGCTGAGTTAATTTAACGCTTAAACTTGTCACTTTAGTAACGTTGCTTGTCTTTTTCATGCAACAATTCTTCATTTTAGATACGAGCAATGTCCAGACAAGACACCCGAAGAATTGGCAAAGATCGCCAATCAAAAATAGACGAACGAGTGGATGAGATGTCGCCAAGAAATAAATGCCTATTTTTTGTCACCACTCACTTTTTTATCAATGAATAAAGGTGAGTGAAAATTTGAGGAATCTTGTTTTACACCTTCTAAACTAAACATCTTCTAACCTCAAATCAAGCATATCATCGGCGAAACCCAATAAAATTGCTGTGCAAATCGAGATGATCGCTGAGAGGAAGGCCAAGAATTTATCGTGCGGGAATAAACGCCTAAAAATTCAATTTATATGGTTTTATACAATTTTTCCATTAAGAATATCATAAAAACTGACTCGGTGTATGTCCATTCGAGAAGGGGAAATGGTATGAAGATGAACATGATAATAAGATAAACGGCTGCAGTGATGACACCCATCGGCTCAGGAATTGGAGCGTTGCTCACCTAAAAATAATAAAGATAAAGGTTAACATTAAAACAAAACTAATTGACCTATTTCACTATTGCCATTGCTTATGACCTATTGCTTTCTTCTTAATAAACCAAAACTGATCCAAACCTTGCATTGATCGTTTCCATAGTGCCCACGTTGAATGAAGATTGGAATGTATTCTTGTATCAGCTTCAACGAGACGAAACCACCCAAAAGGCTCAGCAAACAGTTCGTTGTAATCGTGAAAAGACTCATCCTAAATGGAAAACATCATGGAAAACATCTCGAGAAGTTGACAAATGAAACTAGAGCAAAAAGATGAAACAATATGAATATTAAGCTTTCGTAAGTTTGCAAAAATGAAGCTGAAATCTTTGTCTTGCTCATTTGTGTAAGAGATTAGCGAAGTAAAATATAATGTGAACTTTTCAGGGGATAGGCTAATTTATCCCATAACAAAAATGATAAGAACATTTAAAATCGAAGTAAAAATGACAAAGATTTAAGATGTTCAATATGGTTACACGTCAATTCTATGGGAAAGCTTTATTTTGCCTAATTTCATTTCGCCCAAATTTCGGGGTAGGCAAATTTCCGCAATTTTTTTTTGCGCAACTGGGTCGTTTGCGCAAACCCGCCGTAACTTTCTTCTAAGTCGGCCAATCTTTATGATTTTGGTTTCATTTTGTAGATCTCAATAAGTGCAACAAATTTTACCCTCCCGATCTTAAAATTTTTTCATCTACGCTTTAGAAAGTCAAAAAGCGAAAATCGATTGAACGCTGGCATTTTCAAGAGTTGAACTTGTTTTAAAGTTAAATGTTTTGTTTTCTTTATGTTTTGTTTATGTTTTTGTTTTGTTTATGTTTTTTTTGGGGTGGGACAAATGCGACCTTTTTTTTGCGCACCTGGACATTTGCGCACCTTTTTTTTGCTGGAAAAGGCCTTAGGCAAGGCCGTAGAGCTTCGAAAATATTTCGAAAATACTTCCATATAAGGGAATCGTATGCGTAGATTCCGAATTTCGACAAATCAGACCTCGCTGACACGTCAAATTTGGGCTAAAGGGCAAAAACTGCGGAAAAGCGTTAAGTTGCGTAGTTTTTGCCTTTTAGTCCAAATTTGACGTGTCAGCGAAATCTGATTTGTCGAAATTCGGAATCTACGCATACGATTCCCTTCTATGAAAACTTTTTTGAAGCTCTACGACCTTTCCTAAGGTCTTTTCTAGCAAAAAAAGGTGCGCAAAATGTCCAGGTGCGCAAATGTCCAGGTGCGCAAATGTCCAGGTGCGCAAAAAAAAGGTCGCATTTGTCCCACTCCCTTTGTTTTGTTTTGTTCACTAAAATCCTCCTTTTATTTACAAAATGGTGTCTTTTAGAAAAAAGACAACTTTGAGGTCTTTAACAACATATTAATCTGTTTTTGATAGTTTTTTTTTGGACTATGAACCTTGCCTTGTCATTTTCAACAATTCTAGACATTGAAAAGTCACTTTCTGCGTTTTAGCAAAAGATTTTTGCTTCTAAAGCATGGATTTGAAAGGAATTTCTCATACTTGATGAAAGGGGTGTTTGTTAAAGTGCGGAAAGTGACTGTCTACAAGCCTAGCTTTGTCAATGAGTCAACATTTCAGTATCAATGTTTTTAATTACCCTTAAAAAAGGTTCAGCAAGTTCACCTGTAACCAGAATCCCAGCTGCTCACTGAAAAAAAACGAAATTTCTCCACTCACAAGACTTGCAGGTGTAAATGTTGCGCTTTTTTTGTTATAGTTGCAGAGTTTTTCAAATCAAAAACACTACATGTTGAAGGAGTTTGGTGTTTTTTTGTTTGATTTGATTTTTGTTTTTGAGCGAATCCAGGTGAATTTCTTTAGACTCTTGCATAAAGTTTTCGATTTTCTATCTAATTTTTCGAATCTTTAAACTTTCTGTAACTTTATTTGATATAATATTGATAAATAAGCAATTTTCTGTAAATCTAAACTTTTCCATGTTGAGATTTGAAAGTTTACGGTTCAAAAATTTGCTTGAAAAGAAAATCAGACGGTTGCCGGACAACGTCAACGAAAAAAGGAAACCTTTGTGGAGATTTTAAGACAGAATGATGAGATTTTAAAGTGAAAAAGTTTCGATTTGTTGGATATTTTATAGCTTATAGCTTATATCTTATATCTTTTTTTGCTAGCTTTGAGCGCGCCATAAGTACATAAGTACATAAGTACTAGCCTAGTGAAAAGTCTTTAAAAGTCTTTTTGCGTTTCTTTCACATAAAGAAAGCATCGCATGCAAAATTTCAAGTCATTTCATTCATCCAAAGTACTGGATCGTACAGAGCACGTTTTACCATTTGTCAAAAGAATTAGCCTAGATAATGTCTAGTTAATGTCTAGCTTACGGTTTCCAAGCTTTCCCAGAAGCTGAACACTCTAATCCCCCACTAGATCTCGTCGTCAGCTACATTTTCCGACCACACATCGATAGGTTCTGATAAGCGGTTCTCGAGATTTCGAGGAATTTAGGCGATGCTCAGGGTGCACTACTATTAGAGAAAATACGGTATTAGGAATAGGAAGGAGAAAACTGAACATATGATTTATTATTTGCTTAAGACTTTATGTATTATTTCATACTTACAATGCTTCTCTCAACTATGCAAAGTGTTTTTAAAAGATTTCAATTTTGAAAAGAAATCTCTCTATTTTATTCAATCTATTGGCTTTTTTTATTTTTTAAAAATCCTTCATGAATTCTCAAAGAATCCAACCAAAAAATGGATAGATTGGATAAAAATGAGTGACAGGATTACGATGTTGTGAAAGTTGAGATGTTTTAAAAAAAACCCGTTAATAGTCTAGTCTGGTCTAGTCTAGTCTAGTCTAGTCTAGTCTAGTCTAGTCTAGTCTAATCTAGTTAGGCTAGTCTAGTCTAGTCTAGTATAATCTAGTTAGGCTAGTCTAGTCTAGTCTAGTCTAGTCTAGTCTAGTCTAGTCTAGTCTAGTTACGAGTTACACAGTCTAGTTACGAGAGATGCATTGTCTATAAGAATATTTGTTGAATATTGTGCCCCATATAAGTTTTAGTTATTCTAAAACCGCTTAGTTATCGACTTTTGTTCCTACCAATGGAAATGTGGCGTTTCTTTGGTTTTTTTTCTTTTTAAAAAATGAAAAAGCTTAGTTATCCTTAGAAAAAGCCTAGAATAACTAGTTATCCTAAAATCTTCAGATTAGTTAGTTATTTTAGACTATATCTTCCAAGTTTTAACCTATTTTTGACAATTACCATAGTATAAAAGTACAATATCTAACTAAGATCGTAGTTTTTTGAGTCTTATTTAAAATGAAATCACTTTTTACTATATTTTACTATCTTTTACTCGAATTAGCCAAGAGATAAACCCCTTTTTCATGGATCTTTTTTCCCCCGAAAACACGCGACGCATCGGTGTGAATTGTTTGTGAAGCGGCTCCTCTTTTCCACCCATCCGACCGCACCGATCGTTCCGTTTTCCCCTCCCAATTTTCTCATTCACCTTTTTTTCCATTCATCCACCTGTCACACGCCTTTTCCGGTGTCTGTTTTTCAAGCTTTAATTTGAAAAATTCTATTTACTCATATATTTTTGAAGTTTAAACCAAAGTTTTTAGCCAAAGATTTGTAAAAATTTGACTTTTTTTCAACGTTTTGTTTTATTTTGTTTGTTCAAAACGTTCCAGTGCTTTGTTTATTGGGAATAAGTTCTTCTTTCAAATCTTTCCTCAATTTTTCAATTTTCAATCTTTTCCCTAGCATATCGATTGTATCAAGTTGAAGAAAGCGATTGGAAACGGAAAAGAGGGGAAACTTTTGGCATACTGCTAACAATTTACCAGTGAAAGCAAAAAAATTGAGGCTTTTCTGGAGTAATTCGATGCGCTGAGTACGAATTTCGACATCCCAGAGCTGAATTTTGCGATTTTTAAAGGTTTTCGACAAAACTTATGTTATCTGGTTGATCCTGATCATTTTGAGCGGCTGATGTAAGAGACTAAGCCATAGTATTAGTTTGCATGAAAATTATGATTTTAACATAATTTTTCTTTTTCTCGCGTTTCGTACCTCCTCCTTTCCTACTCCTTCTTCATTTATCTACTATTTACCTACCATAAATACTCTAATCTAAGCCCCCATAGAAGCATCGCGTAGTCTAAGTTTACTTTCAAATAAACGCTCATATCTCGACACCAATACTTTTTTTTCTGCGTTTTTTTGTATCAAATTAAAGTAGAGAGAATGAGTGTTTTTTTAAGATATAACACATATTTTTAGCATTAATCAGCGCTTAGAAAAAATGATTAAAAAAGTGGCAAAAAAAAGAGCTAATATTGGAAAGGAAATTTGAATAAAAGAAAGGAAATTATATTCAAAGTATACTGTACTATAATTACAGCTAACAATATCTATATTTTATTATTAGATTAGTAACTTGAAAGTTAGTACATTTATTCATTGCACCTTTTAAAAATAACTAGTTTAATTAATTTTTACCAATAAAAAGGCGCATTTATTCTCTAAAATAGGCTTTTGATAGATATAGAAAAGCTTTGTTTTTTGTGTGTTTCTAGGGGGAAAGAAGTTGTGGAAACAAAAATGATGAACACTTGATGAAGCCATTTGAGCACTTTCTTTCACATAAACCTATTTTAATGTTAATAGAAAAAAGATAGAGCATGAAAAGTTAGGCATATACAGTCGAACCTCTCTATAACGAACCTCGATATAACGTAAACCTCTCTATAACGTAAGGCGTGACCGGTCCCGGCCGACGTTAAGCTATATAAAACGGCACTCTATATAACGTAAACCTCTATATAACGTAAGCTATAGCCGTCCCGTGAGTTACGTTATAGAGAGGTTCGACTGTAGCTGATTTCTTGGCTAGATCTAATCAATCGCTTTTGTTATAGTTCTATTTAGATCTAGATACTTTATTCTGAATCTAGATACTTTATTCTGAAATAAAGTACGCTAGATTTAAGATGAATACACATGAACTACAAATAATTATTATTACATACAAATACAATTAATTACATACAAATAACACGAAAATGGCCGATAAAAAGCTAGGCATATAGCTGAATTCTTGGCTAGATTCTTGGCTCGATCACTTTTCTTATAATTCTATAGATACTTTATTCAGGATCTGAAATAAATTTCGCTAGATTTAAGATTCATTTTAATTTAAAACTTTAATTTTAAGATTATTTAAGACACATGAATTCATACAAATAACACGAAAAGGGCCGATAAAAATCAACACGATCTAATGTATGTAATTGATAGCACAGATAACGTTAAGAATCCACTAGAGCTTTAAGATCAAGATCATCTACAGATAATTGAAAGGTTTCGAGACTATTGAACTCACTCAAAACTCTCGGGAAGTCGATTTTGATTTGAAGAATTTTCAGAAAAGCTTGACTTTCTGCTCAAATTTATTTCAAAAGTGACTCAAATTTGCTTAAGCTTTTCGAAAATTCGATAATCTATCACTAATTCAATTCTATATTTAAATATATTTAATAAAAAGTACAAAGCATTGTCAAACAAAACAACTTTCAAGTTATCAATCTAAATTTAAGTGTGTTACACTTTAGAGAAATCAATTTTAATCAATTATTTTCGAAATCAATTTTACCTCATTTCCTCCTCTCTTATCTCAACCAAAGATTCGTCTTAAAAATTTGTTTTTCAAATTTTTTTTGATTAGAATCAATTTGCAGCTGTCATTTAACTAATAAACAACTGTTTAAAATGGAAATTTGATCGCTTATTAATTGGAATTTTTCTAAATAATTCATTGGTATGACCCAGCACGAATAAATAAATAAAATATAGAGAAAAGAAAAAGAAAAAGATCTGCATAAACAAGCTTGACATGTTATCTGGTTGATCCTGATCATTTTGAGCGGCTGATGTAAGAGACTAAGCCATGGTAGGAGTTTGCATCCAAATTATGATTTTAGCACAATTTTTCTTTTTCTCGCGTTTCGTACCTTCTTCTTTCCTACTCCTTCTTTACTTATCTACTATTTACCTGTCATAAATACTCTATCAAGCTGGAGAAAGCGATTGGAAAGGGAAAAGCGGGGAAACTTTTAGCATACTTCTAAGAATTTACCAGTAAAAGCGAAAAATTGAGGCTTTTCTGGAGTATGGCTTTTTTGGAGATGCGCTGAGTACGAATTTCGACATCCCAGAGCTGAATTTTGCGATTTTTCAAGGTTTTCGACAAAACTTATGTTATCTGGTTGATCCTGATCATTTTGACCGGCTGATGTAAGAGACTAAGCCATGGTATTTGTTTGCATCCAAATTCTGATTTTAACAAAATTTTCCTTTTTCTCGTGTTTCGTACCTCCTTCTTTCCTACTCCTTCTTTATTTATCTACTATTTACCTGCCATAAATACTCTAAACGAAGCCCTTCTAGAAGCATCGCGTAGTCTAAGTTTACTTTCAAATAAACGCTAAGAATATACCAGTAAAAGCAAAAAAAAATGAGGCTTTTCTGGAGTAATTGGATGCGCTGCGTACGAATTTCAACATCCCAGAGCCGGGTTTTTCGATTTTTCAAGATTTTTCAAGGTTTTTCAAGATTTTTGACAAAACTCATGTTATCTGGTTGATCCTGAGCATTTTAAGCAGCTGATGTAAGAGACTAAGCCATGGTATTTGTTTGCATCCAAATTCTGATTTTAACAAAATTTTTATTTTTCTCGCGTTTCGTACCTTCTTCTTTCCTACTCCTTCTTTACTTATCTACTATTTATCTATCATAAATACTCTAATCTTAGCCCTTATAGCCCGTAGTCTAAGTTTACTTTCAAATAAACGCTCATATCTAGATAAATGAAATATCGAGAAAAGAAAAAGGAAAACAGCTGGATAAACAAGCTTGACTCAATTATTTTTCATTCCTTTTCTATTAAAAAGTGAACTTTATTGTCTGAAATTTCAATTTCGGATTTAATTTTCAGATTTTTAATCTTCAATTCACGTTCTTCGATTCTTAATTCTTTTTTTGACTATTTTTCTACTAGAATGTGGTAATTTGAATCTCGACGAGGACTCAAGAGGACAAGAGCCTTCTCTTCAACTACTAGATTTGCACAAACGGGTACTGTAATTTAAATCTAAGACAGTTACTTGAGTAGCTTTTAGGTTTTTGCACAAACGGGTAAATTCTTCGAAAATCTTCACGCTAATCGCTTGGATGCACTCCAGAATGGTCTCTCGATCGACGCTCGGCCTCCTCGCACTGCTCCTCGTGGCTCTACCCCTACCGACTCTTTCCATCGATAAAGCCGCCTTGAAGTTGGTTTTAAAGAATTCTTTTTTTAAAAAATGGTTATGCTGGAGGTCACAGTAGACTTCTATTTTGTAAAATCTTTATTTAAGCGAAAATTAAGAAACTAATTTTTGTGAAGGGAAACTTTTGAAACTTTTGATGTAAGTGTTAAGCTAGAGAATGAAAATACTTTCAATGTCCTTTGTGCATGCCATGATTGTCGTAGAGGACTTTTAGAACAGAGGTTTTCTTTACAGACACAAAGGTTGATGGTAGAAGAGGGAGAGGGGAGTGGGAGAGGTGAAAGAACCGGTTCTGGTTCTCTCTCAAGGGCAATTCGCACTCAAATCAATGCTCATGGTCAATAGAAAATGTAAATATTGAGAAATCTCTTAATAGTAGTGAAATCGAGGTCGAGTAGAGTACAGCGGTGTGCTTTGTGCTTAAGATTTGTGAACGTCTCCTTCTAGTGCAGTGAATTCTGCATAAACAAGTAGTTTTGGTTGCAAGAAAATGAAGAATTTAATGTATTAGAAAGGTTGGGTTTACACTTTGAACATCAATTTTGCAAGAATATGCATCAAAAAGTTGATTTGATTACAATAAACTCACTGCTACAGAAAGCTAAATTACTATATCATAAAAGTTAACCTAGTTACAGTAATCTCAATCTTTAAAGCCATAAATGATTACTGTAATTGGCTAAATGGCTAAAAAGCCATAAATGTTTACTGTAATCAGCTAAATAGCTAAAAAAAGCCATAAATGATTACTGTAACCAGCTAAACAGCTAAAAAAAGCTTTAAATGATTACTGTAATCAGCTAAACAGCTAAAAAGCCTTAAATGATTACTGTAATCGGCTAAATAGCTAAAAAAAGCCATAAATGATTACTGTAATTGGCTAAACTGCTAAAAAGCCTTAAATGATTACTGTAATTGGCTAAATAGCTAAAATTTACGTATAAAAACAACGCTATGGTGTAAAATCGAAATTTGATCAGTTAAACTCAAAATTTCTAACTCTAAATAACTAGTTACTGTAATAGATGAAATCAATAGATAATATTTCAGAAAAGAAGCTTACGAAATGTTCATGCACGGCTATCGATCGTACATGCGATACGCCTGGCCGGCTGACGAATTGATGCCTTTGAGTTGCAAGGGAAGACAACGAGGCGTCACTCCGTCGAGGGGAGATGTCGATGAGGCGCTGGGAAAGTGAGTGGTGACATCCAGGATAGAACATAGAGTTGATGAAAATGTGAGAGCTTTGAAAAGAAGCCCCATACAAGTGTGAACTCTTTTCTAGTGCTGGAATGGCAGAGCTTTGAAGAGATTGAATAGTTGATTGAATAGCTTATTGCAAATAGAATCTAAATTTAGTTTTACTTGAAACTATTCTCTTTCAGCTTTTCTCTGACCCTCGTAGATGCTCTGGACACTCTCTACGTGGTCGGCGAATTTGAGGAATTCGCGAAAAGTGTCAAATTGGTAAATTCTCAAAAATCATTCATCCATTTTCATGCATGACATCCAGATCTCGCAATTCACTCATTAAACCTCTCTTCAGATTGTCGACAATGTGCGTTTCGACTCGGACATCGTTGTCTCTGTGTTTGAGACAAACATTCGCATGCTAGGCGGTTTGATATCGGGTAAGCGGCTCGTTCTGGATATCACAGAAGCTAGATTTAAACTGAAAACTTAATATTGTCAACTTTATAATTTTTAATGCCAAGTATAACAACAGTTTGTCATTTTTTGCAAAAATCCTTCTTGTGGACTGTTTCTAGAGCTTTTGTGCGATCCAGGATGTTCATTCCACAAAACTATTTAGGTCATTTGATGGCCGAGCGCTTGCGAGGACAAGACGAACGATATCTACAATGGTATACTGATCGACAGTTGCTGAAAATGGCAATTGATTTGGCTGATCGTTTATTGCCCGCCTTTAACACTTCATCAGGGATTCCCCTTTTGGAATGTTTGTTTGGTTTTTGGAGATGAGACTGGATACTAGACTGGATACTAGACTGGAGACTAGACTGGAGACTAGACTGGATACTAGACTGGATCTTAGACTGGATCTTAGACTGGATACTAGACTGGATACTAGACTTGACACTACCTTATTTTTTTTATTTTTTTTATTTTTATAATTACATTTAATTTACCTATTGTGATTACCTCTTACCTCAAATTCCGATCCACTCCGCATGGAATGCTCGAGTATTTGAAAAAAAAAAAGGAAAAGGCCCCGGCTTGTGAGGGACATTGTTGCTCGAGTTCGCTGCGTTGAGTCGGTAAGTCACACATCGAGTACAAATATGTGTGAAAGTCGAAAATCTGAACCCGAAAAAGTCTAGTGTGACATCCAGATAAAAGAAGAAACGCGTTTAAAATCAGAATTGCTCTCGTCAATTTCTCGGAATAATCGCAAACTCTCGACAGTGCGGTATTTTGAAAAATTGATAAGAGCAATTCTATTTCTATTGCGTTTTTTCTTGTATCTGGATGTCACACTAGATTCTTTAAGGTTCGGATTTTTGATTTTTGTCTTTTTTGGATTATTTGGATTTGAGTCAGTGAATTTACAGACTAGGGCTTCAGGCTTGGCTTCAGGCTTGGCTTCAGGCTTGGCTTTAGGCTTGGCTTCAGGCTTGGCTTCAGGCTTCAGGCTTGGCTTCAGGCTTGGCTTTAGGCTTGGCTTCAGGCTTCAGGCTTGGCTTCAGGCTTGGCTTCAGGCTTGGCTTTAGGCTTGGCTTCAGGCTTCAGACTTGGCTTCAGGCTTGGCTTCAGGCTGTCCTAGAACACACAGTCAAACATGACTAATAAGCTAGGGCTTGACTTCTGTTTTATCTGGATCCGGAAAGTAAGAAGAGTCAGGCCAGGACAGGGTTAAGATCAAAGCACTTTCTAGAGCCACTCTCTAGAGTTTAACCAGGCTGGACTTGGCTTATGGACTTACCTGACCTGGCTACAGAATCAGATTGTAAGTAGGCTTAGGGCCAGACTGAAATAGAAGCCACATAGCCAAAAGCCAGCTATTGAAATGATTATATTATTTCAGCCTTACCGGCAATCCAATCTACGAGGAGAAAGCGAAAAAAGCGATGGATTTTCTCTGGGCACAAAGACATCGGTGAGCTTGAAATTAACTCAAGAAACATTTAAATTACATCTCCTAATGAAATCGGCTTTCTTTAGAGCCTCCGATCTGATGGGCACCGTTCTCAATGTTCATTCTGGAGACTGGGTTCGACGGGGTGAGTCCTATAAATAGCATTGATTTAAACATTGATTTAGACATCCAAATCAATAGCGTGACATCCAAAAAAAGCTTTAGACTCGGGCATTGGTGCTGGAATCGACTCGTACTATGAGTATTGTCTCAAGGCCTATATTTTGCTTGGAGATCACAGCTATTTAGAGCGATTTAATAAGGTTTTTTGAAAAGCTTTTTAAATATTTGTAAATCGTGGATGTCAGGCAAATCAAACTTTAGCATTACGATGCGGTGATGAGATATGTGAACAAAGGACCATTTTTTGTTGACGTTCATATGCATCGACCAACTGTGGCAACTCGGTAAGAGCTAATTTGGAAGTCCTAGAAGTCCTAGAAGCCCTGGAAGCCCCTAAGGTCATGCTAGACGTTTAATTTAATATTTTAGTTCATTCATGGATGCACTGTTAGCCTTTTGGCCTGGATTACAAGTGTTGAAGGGAGATGTGCGAGAGGCAATCGAAATGCACGAGATGCTCTTCCAAGTGGTTAAGGTAGGCGCTGTGTGTTCCAGAACGATCAAATCTAAAGAGAAAAATCATTATTGCACCCGTTTAGCGTCACAAATTCTTGCCAGAAGCGTTCACGCACGATTTTCAAGTTCACTGGGCTGAGCATCCATTAAGACCGGAATTTATCGAGTCAACTTATTTTTTGTATCGATCAACACACGATGAGCATTATTTAGAAGTGGCTAAATTGGTGAGTTTTATCAAAAAATTTAAACGAACTTTTGTTCAACGCTTTTTCCTCATTTTCTTATAAAACCAAGCCATTTCTAGCGCCAGAAAAGCCAGAAAAAAAGAACTGAGTACACCAGAAAGGCTGCGTTTAACATACACGATTCAATTCCAGGTGATGGACAGTTTAAATGAGAACGTGAAAGTCTCTTGTGGCTTTGCAGGGATCAAAGACATTCGAACGATGGTTCACGAGGATCGGTGAGTGCAAATCTCAATCCACAACCAGCATTGTCAATCCTGGAACGCACAATCTCAATTCCGATTTCAGAATGGACTCCTTTGTGTTATCGGAAACATTCAAGTATTTGTACATGATCTTTTCGGAGCCTGAGGATCTTCCACTCGATCCCGATCAATATGTCATGACTACAGAGGCTCATTTTCTTCCGCTAAGTATGGCGAATCCATTTGGGGATGAGGTGAGAGAATTTGCATTAAAAAGATTGACATCGACGATCGACGATATCGATCGACCGACGATATCGATCGATATCGATCGACGATCGACAGATTTAAGACAGAGATCTTACAGATTCCCCGTAAGATCATTTTCGATGCAAAGGGTGAAGAAGAGGTCGACATGGCTAAAGCACAACACGCGAATCCAGTGAGTTGCGAGTGTTCAGATCCCTTGCCAGTGATTTCTAGCCAGTGTTCAGATCTCTAGCTAGTGTTCAGATCTCTAGCCAGTGTTCAGATCTCTAGCCACTGTTCAGATCTCTAGCCAGTTCAGATCTCTTTCCACTGTTCAGATCTCTAGCTAGTGTACAGATCTCTAGCCAGTGTTCAGATCTCCAGCCAGTTCAGATCTCTATCCCATCTCTTGCCCACAACTCAAATCTTTCTTTCTTTTCTTTTCAGTGGTCTCACCGGGATCGCCTTGACGCCGATCTCCCAAAGAAGATTCGCGAGCGAACGAAGAGCGTTTTAGAAGAAGTCGCTGTTTTACAAGCTCAACATGGACAAACCGGTGCACAATGTATGAAACCGTAAGTGAATTTGTCAAAGCTGGAAGCTTTTGAGCTGTCGAAGCTCAAAGATCTCGAAAAAGTCAATTAGAGTCAATTATATTAAAAGAAAACATCAAATTTTGAAAGCAATCATTTTTCCCAAGAAACAACTCATAAAAAGCTATCAAAACTTTCCCAGGATTCAATCTGGAACTCACACTTGAATTCTGGTTGATAAAAACTAAGATTTAAAGGGATTTTTGGTTCTTTTCCCAACTAGGTACGGAGTAAATGGCCTCTCCACAACCCGAAGAGAGATCTCTCTGTGGTGTATTGGTAGTGGTCTCCACTCCGGCGCTGACGGACCCGGGTTCGATCCCCGCCATGGTCAACTGTGTGTGATGAAAACAGATAGGGACATCAGCAAAGCAAATCTGTTGACCATCTGAATAGTAGAGCTGACACAGTTTTTTGTTTTTGGGAATTCTGAGAGAACTTGTAAATGAATCGACTTTAACTTCTAGCAATTAGATTTCAAGTGTGCATTCCAGATTGAAGTTTGGATCGATTAAAAAGTTGTTTGTAGTTGTTAAAACAAGAGAATCGTTGAGGTAACGAAAATTGGATAATCGAGAAATTTAGAATCAAAGTAAACCTATTTTTTTGTATTCTAGATTTGAGTGTGAGTTCCAGATTGAACATTAGAAAGATTAAAAAGTTGTTTGTAGTTGTTAAAACCAGAGAATCATTGAGCTAACGAAAATTGGCTAACCGAGTAGTTTAGAATCAAAGTAAACCTATTTTTTTGTATTCTAGACTTGAGTGTGCGTTCCAGATTGACCTTTAGAAAGATTAAAAAGTCGTTTGTAGTTGTTAAAACCAGAGAATCATTGAGCTAACGAAAATTGGCTAACCGAGTAGTTTAGAATCAAAGTAAACCTATTTTTTTTTATTCTAGGCTTGAGTGTGCGTTCCAGATTGAACTTTAAAAGGGTTCAAAAGCAATTTTTAACTATTTTAAGCATAGATCTACTCGAGGTAATGACTGTTGAGTAATTGAACGACTTTTTCGTGTATTTTCCCCTTTCAGTTCCGAGCGTTTGAAAGCGTGGGCGTTCAACGCGCAAGACTCGGAGCATTTGCGACAATTGCGGCAAATGGGAATCGAATTACAAGTGCAAACGGACGGCCGAATACAGCTCAGCCATCAATCGACAAATGTGAGTCGACAAAATCGACAAATAAACAAATTCTAAGGAAAAGAAAAGAAAATCAAAGTACTTAGACATGCAAAAATCGAGTTTTAAAAGCGGTTTTGGGCATTTGAGCCAAAATTTCATTGATCAATGACCAAAAAATCGTTACCCCTCAGTTTTACTGCTTTAAAAGAGAGTTCTAGAAAAAAGATTGCTGCTAGCATTCAAGCTGGAAGTCACACTAGCTAAAGCACTACGAGATTTTAGATAATTGTTGATTTTGATTTTTTTCTGTCAGTCTTGGAGCTGACAACCTTGGAATTTTAAAAACTACAAATTTCGTTAAAAAAACTTTCAAATCTGCTTTTGTGCATTCCAGCTTGAACGTTAAAAGCACTATTTTTGATTAGAATTCAATTTTTGAAGCTTTACAACGAAGGAATTGCTTGAAATCGTCACCCCTCAGTTTTACTGCTTTAAAAGATGAGTTCTGGAAAAAATATTGCTTCTAGCATTCAAGCTGGAAGTCACGCTAGCTAAAGCACTACGAGATTTTAGATAATTGTTGATTTTGATTTTTTTTTCTGTCAGTCTTGGAGCTGACATCCTTCGAATTTTAAAAACTGCAAATTTCGTTAAAAAAACTTTCAAATCTGCTTTTGTGCATTCCAGCTTGAACGTTAAAAGCACTATTTTCGACCAGAATCCAATTTTTAAAGCCTTACAACAAAGGAAATGCTTTTGTTGAAGTTTCTCACGAGTTCTCACGAAATTCTGCCTCTAAATGCACTAGTGTTTGAAGAAAACCCGAATCCTGGATGGCATTTTGTGATTTGGTGATGTTCTTGTTTATCCGTTGTCGATTTTTGGAGTTTGCACCGGAAACAGCGACTCGCTTGAGTTTTTTTCGTGAAATCAAAGCGCCAATTTTTTAAATTCCAATTTTTTTAGCGAATCTGGAAGTCACAAAAGAAAGTTTTTCAAAAATTTTCCAAAAAATCGCGCTTTTTCTAATCTCGATTCTGGTAAGGTTTTGACTAACCAATTTTTGTGTTATTGCCCAGCTTTTCTTATTTAATTTGGCGCACTGAGTCTCCATTTCACTGCACAAGTCTACAAAAACTCTAAAACAAACGATTCAAAACCAAAAAATTAAAAAAAAAGCGAGTCGTTGTCTTTAAAACGATTGCAAATGAAAAATAGTGATTTCTAAAGTTTTTTAAGAATTTCTGAAACTTTATTTGATCAATCTGGATGTCACGCAAGCTTTTCCATGATTTAACTTTCGTCTAAAACCAATTTCTAACAACCCGTCCATAGTTTGGTGTTGTAGTCAAGGCAAAACTACCTCCTAGCACTTCAATTTCAAACCCATTCCCTCCCGTGACATCCAGAACCAGCAAAAACTTCATTTGCAATCGCTTTAAAGTGATCGGGTGCGTAAATTTCAGGGCGAGATCGTTTCGTGTCTACTCGACGAGGAAACCTCATCGAATCACTGGCTTTTCTCCTCGTCGCCCCATCAAAAGGGTTTCCCGCAACCACCGCAAGCCATCGGGCAAATGCTTTCTCTTTTGATGTTAGTGGTATTGTTGTGGGTTTGTCTCATGCTCACCACAGCGCTCATCATTTGCGCATCCGCTGTCGGCTACCGAATTCTTTTCCTAAAACCCAAACCGCCTACTGTAGCCATCCCCGAAGCTGAGCGCTCGAAAATCCACGAATCTGAGCGCCCAAAAGTCGAATAGAAACCGTTTCGGTTCAATTTCCGGTTCAATTACCCAACCTTTACCTGATCAGAGCGATTTCTTCACACCCATTTGTAAAATGAATTTTCTAATCATTTAAAACATCAATCTGGAACTCACTCTGTAAATTCAAGGCTTCATAAGATCTAGGAATGACCTTCAATTCCGGTTCATTTACTCGGTTTTAGTCAGTCGTGATTTTTCACCCAAAACCCCAGGCGACAATATTTTTAATCATTTAAAACTTCAATCTGGAACGCACCCTGTAAATTAAAGCCTTCAAATAAGCTAAGAACTACCTTTAATTTCCGTTTATTTACTCGGTTTGAGTCGGTCGAGATTTTTCACCTAAAACTCCAGGCGACAATATTTTCTAATCATTTAAAACATCAATCTGGAACACACCCTGTAAATTAAAGCCTTTAAAAAAGCTAAGAACGACCTTCAATTCCGGTTCATTTACTCGGTTTGAGTTGGTCGTGATTTTTCACCCAAAACTCAAAACCTACAAGCTCTCTTGCCACTTTTTTGCAATCATGGATATCACCCATTCTTTAGAATACAGTATTTAAATGATCTCGACAAGTCTCGGTTCATTTACCCAACTCGATTCGAGTCCCTCAGAAATCCCCGGCTTAAAATCGAAATCCGCGAGTTTCTATTCGACTTTTTCCCCATCCTGGATATCACCCATTCCCAGATTATCATTTTCATAACTTTTATGTCAATTCTTTAACTTTTTTTTCAATTTCTGTTCTTCAGGGGTTTTCTCACTTTTTTTTGTTTTCAATTGTCCAAAATTGCCTTTTCTTGAATTTTTTCGAGGTTTTCAACGAATATATTCAATTGCATAGTCATTTTGACGGGTTTTCTTAAAAAAAATAGTGGCTTCAACAATGCAGAACTGTGTATTTTTTCTAAAATTGACTTCAGTCCAAAATCTCCCGTTTCCTACGAGATACCGTAATCTTTTCTCAAAATTCCGCCAATCTGGGAGGCACTTTAGCTTTCTATCAAAAAAGATTACGATAATCGGTGACTTTTTTTTTCGTCTGTGATTTCGTGGATCGAGTACCGTAATCGAAAATTTCAAAGGTGGAAAAGCTACAGTAATCTGTTTTGCAAATTACGGTGTGCCTTCCAGCTTTTCCATTGCCAAACGTTGTGATTCATTTACACGAGTTTTTCGGTTGTTTTAGTCGTCGATAGTGTTTCGAGGTGTAAAAATGCTGTAGATAGGGTCAAAAATCTAATAAAGCTATTAAAAAAAGGAGAAATACACAGAAAACACAGAAAACAGTTAGAATTCGATTTCTGAAATGATTTTTGGTGAAATTTTAGGCATTATCGGATGAATTGGCGAAATGGGGAGTCGAATTCATGAAAGAAGTCGTCGAGATGTCCAAGAAGTTGGCCGAAAAAACGGGTGAGTGAAAAATCAAGAAAAGTATTGCTTTTTATCATTTATTCTTTTCCTGTGCACTCCAGGATTCACATTTTCGATATCAAAATTTGAAAAAACCTTAAAGAATAACATTTAAAACGAAGCCAATTGAAATTCGTCTAAACGATAAATTAGAAACGTAACCAAAAGTAGAATTTGAAAGTTTCCAATTGCTTCGTGCCTTCCAGGATTCACGATTTCGATATTAAAATTTGAGAAAAGCTTCGAGAATAACATTTAAAACGAAGCCAATTGAAATTCGTCAACATAACAAATTAGAAACGTAGTAAAACATAGGAATTTAAGATTTCTTATTTCTTTGTGACTTCCAGGATTCACGATTTCGTTATTAAAATTTTAAAAAAGCTTCAAGAATAACATTTAAAACGTCTTCGTTCGTCTACACAAAAAACTAGAAACGTAGTTAGATTTCGGATTGATCAGATATTTTCAAGCTCAAGTCAAGGACGCTCGGGCTTAGGTCCAGGCCTGACTTCTGGGGTTCAGGGATTTGTTGTCTGAAGGCAAACCAGAACCTGACTTCAAGTCTGGCTCAGAAGCTTTATCTTTGGTTGTAAAGTCGAATTTTAAACTTTCCAATTGCTTTGTGCCTTCCAGGATTCACATTCTCGTAATCAGATTTTAGAAATCATTTCCCATTCAGAACAAATTCAACCAGACTACTATGTGCAGTTGCTTTCGTTGAAAAATCAAGAAAAGTATTGATTTTTATCATTTATTCTTTTCCTGTGCACTCCAGGATTCACGATTTCGTTATTAAAATTTGAAAAAAGCTTCAAGAATAGCATTTAAAACGAAGCCAATTGAAATTCACCAACAAAACCAATTAGAAACGTGGTAAAACATAGGAATTTAAGATTTCTTATTTCTTTGTGACTTCCAGGATTTACGATTTCGTTATTAAAATTTTAAAAAAGCTTCAAGAATAACATTTAAAACGAAGCCAATTGAAATTCGTCAACACAAAAAACTAGAAACGTAGCCAAAAGTCGACTTTTAAACTCTCCAATTGCTTTGTGCCTTCCAGGATTCACATTCTCGTAATCAGATTTCAGAAATCATTTCCCATTCAGAGCAAATTCAACCCGACTACTATGTGCAGCTGCTTTCGTTTCCCTATTTGGGCAAGCCAGTCCTTCTAGCGTCACCAGCACAATTCGGGAAATCGCTGGACGAGGCATCGGTTTGTTTTAAGCAAAAGCACTTACTCTATATTCTTAATTTTGCAAATTTCTTCATAAAGACCAAAATTTCGGTTTAAATTTGATAAAAAAAAGCTTAAATATCGAAATTTGATAAGGAAAAGTGTTAAAAATTCGACTTTCTATTTTCAGATCGAAGCCGAATTGATTCTAGCCGAGCCATTCGCCGCATGTGGTCCGCTAATGAACGCGCCGCAAGCAAAAGGGAAAATCGTCGGCGTTCACCGAGGCGATTGCATGTTTCAAGTAAAAAAAGCATTGGATTTAGAATGAATTCTAAAATTTAATGTCATTTTTGATAATCCTGGATGTCACAGATGACTCTGAGCTGTTTCACAGTTGAAATGATTCAAAAGAAAGAAAATTCTCCACTACAGTACTCTAGACGGCTATTTTCTCGATTAAGAATGAATTCTATAAGGTTTAATGTCATTTTTGATAATCCTGGATGTCACACAGTACTCTGAGCTGTTGTACAGTTGAAATAAGTCAAAAGGAAGAGAATTCTAACTTTTGCCCAACTACAGTACTCTTGGAGGCTATTTTCTCGATTTTCTCGATGAATTCTATAAAATTTAATGTCATTTTTGATAATCCTGGATGTCACAGATGACTCTGAGCTGTTTCACAGTTGGAATAAGTCAAAAGAAAGAAAATTCTCAACTACAGTACTCTAGGCTGCTAATTTCTCGATTAAGAATGAATTCTATAAGGTTTAATGTCATTTTTGATAATCCTGGATGTCACAGATTACTCTGAGCTGTTTCACAGTTGAAATGATTCAAAAGAAAGAAAATTCTCAACTACAGTACTCTTGGCGGCTATTTACTCGATTAAGAATGAGATTTAATATCATTTTCCATAATCCTGGATGTCACACACTGCTCTGAGCTGTTGCACAGTTGAAATAAGTGAAAAGAAAGAAAATTCTAACTTTTGCTCAACTACAGTAATCTAGACGGCTATTTTCTCAGAAATTGACTTATTAAATGCAAAATTTAAATGAAAATTCAAGAATTTTGATTGATTTCTGGTACAAAAACAATCAAAAACCACAATTTTTCTTTTAGGAAAAGGCTCGAAATGCGCAAAATGCTGGCGCTGTTGGAGTCATTGTCATTGGTGAGTTATCAACGATTTAGAAAACGAAAAATGATTTCCAAATGGCCTACCATAACCCTTATGGCCCTAAATGGCCTACCATAACCCTTATGAACCGTTTTAGAAAACGTTTTAGACGTTTTAAACCCGGCACCTCAGCTTAGGCTTAGTGCGAAGGCTTGCTAGCCTTCACTAGCGCTAACTAGCGCCTCGCACTAAGTTTATTTGGGTTTGGGCTGAACCCCCATTTCGGTTACGCTTAGGCTTGAGCCATTCAAGGCTTGCTTTAGGCTTACTATAGACTACAGTAGGTTTAAGCTTAGGTTTAGGCTATTCTAGACTTGCTCTAGACTTACTGTAGGCTATTCTAGACTTGCTTTAGGCCTACAGCAGACTACAGTAGGCTTAAGCTTAGATTTAGGCTATTCTAAGCTTGCTCTAGCCTTATTATAGTCTACTGTGGGCTACTGTAGGCTACTGTGGGCTACTGTAGGCTTACTGTAGCTGTAGTTTCAAAATGCTGTAGATACGGCAAGTTTCGAGCATTCACCTCATTGTATTTTGTAAGTTCAGTAAGCTCATTTGTAATTGTAATAATTGTAAGTTCAGTAAGCTCCTCTCAACTAATGTCCTTTCTAAAAAGTGCCAACCTTTGCGGCAGCTTTTACGGAGTACGGTACTAAAGGATTACCGTGGCTTTCATAAAGTTGCGGCAATAGAGTTGTCTCGTAAAAAATCTCGTACTTGTCAGGCAGGCGAGTTTTGAGTTCCCATTTTCTGGATCTCAGCCAGTTCTCGGAGCTAAGGCACACCCGTTTTAGGCTTAGTCTTAGGCTTAGGCTTCGGCTTAATCTTAGGCTCAGACTCAGGCCTAGGCTTAGGCTTAGTCTGGCTCTGTTGGAGTCATTGTCATTGGCCATATCAACAGTTTAGAAAACGAAAAATGATTTTAAAATACGTTAAATGGCCTACCATAACCCTTATGAACCGTTTTAGACAATAAACCCGGCACCTCAGCCGATAAAACTCAGCCATTTGCTATGTCAGGCGATCTCGATAAAGAAGACGACATCACAATCCCAGCGGTTCGTTTTTAGCCCCTACACGTGTTCAAGTTCAGATCAAAAGCTGTAGTGCGTTCCAGATTGAAAGATCTCTCGTCTAAATCCGAATTTCTAGGTTTTCCTCTTCCGAAACGAGGGCCAACAACTCCTCTCCCCTCCCCCGACACGGACACCGATTTTCCTTCGAATCACACTCAAACCTTATGAAGAGGGTGCGTGCTGCGTGCCAGCATTTCCCAATTTCTATTCTAATTTTAGATTCTGTTGTGGAAAGCTATCTGAAATGGGGTCCAAGAGTCGCTCAGAAGCCGACTTTCCCGGTTAGTTTAGAATTTAAAAACTATGTTACTTTATCAACTTCAAAATACAGTGTGCGTTCCAGGATCACTGACAAACGCGAAAATTTCTAGAAATGCTTTTTGGAAGAGGGGTATTTTGTGAGAGTCGAGCCACCAGGTGATGCGATCACTTTCCAATTTCGGTTAGCTGGAGTCAATCAAGACAGCGATCCGTTAGAGCACCAGGGGGTAGGCTGACATCCAGGATTTCGAAATAACTCAATAGATTGTCGAGCGTCACGTCGGAAATCTCTTGGACGTTGTCGAGTTCTCAAACCTCCAAAATCAGCAGGTATAAAAGGGGATTTAAATGTGGGAAATTGAATTTCTAGCCATGCTGGATGTCACGAAGTTATAAAATTTCAAACTTTAGACGTTTTTCAACTTTTTGAGGACATCAGCCTATGGAGCGTTGGGGTTGAATGTCAAAGATGAACCACTCGAACCGATTCTCAAAGTTTTAAAGGTTAGTGCGTGCTGTGACTTCCAGATTGCTCAAATTAAAAAAAAAATTAGCATACAAATTAGTTTTATGTGGATTTCTGTTGCCCGAATTTTTCGAGATTGAATTGGGGTTTAAATGTTAATTTTTGATTAAATGCTAATTTTAGATTAAATGCTAATTTCTGATTAAATGTTAATTTTTAATTAAATGTTAATTTTTAATTAAATGCTAATTTTTGATTAAATGTTAATTTTTGATTAAGTGTTAATTTTTAATTAAGTGCTAATTTTTGCTTAAATGTTAATTTTTGATTAAATGCTAATTTTTGATTAGATGTTAATGTCGATGGATGAAATTTGAATTTAAAACTTTCAAAACTTAACCCATGCCTTCCAGGATCTCAAACTGCACCGTGAGCCCGCGGATCTCTATCGTCTACTACCCGGCGAGATGACTCGAGTGCGTTGTCAACCGGCCGGTGATGTCATGTCGTGTACAACCGTTTTTTGAGCCTTTTCTGAACGTCTTCGTCTCAAATGGCCTCCAGAATACCCTTCCACACAATTTTTAGAACCCTCAAATGTCTATTGACCCTACAAATGAACCAGCCCTCAACCATCCCAGTACCTCACATTCCAGAATATCAATTTTCGTCACCCTGACCTTTTCGTTTCCAATACTGCGCTCCAGGATGAAGCTTTTGGCTTTCAGAATACTCATATCTTCAACGAGAGCTAGTCTATGTTAAAGTTCCCTAAGCCCATTTTAGGACTGGGACAAATCAGTCCCTCCCTTCTCTCAAATGTCAATTCCGTGCTGTGTTTTCACAAATATGGGTGCCATGCTAGTGTTTCGCAATATTCGTTTAGAAAGTTGTGCCATTTCCGCGTGTTATCATTTACAACTCGATCGTATTCCTCTATTGTTGTGATCCGAATAGCGGGCTCTTTAGATTTTTGTTGATTTTGATTTTCAAATTGGAAGTCACCCTGCAGATCTATTTCATTATATTTATTCAATTGGTAAATTTAAAATTTAGTCTTACTGTAAGCGTTGGTTATCTTTTAATTTTTTTTTAAATCCGCAATTTTTCCATTTTTTAGTGCAATTTGGAGAAACTCATTTCAAATTTTTATGCAAATTTCTCTTTAAATGCAAATTCCTCTTTAAATGGAAATTCGTCTTTAAATGTAAATTTATCTTTAAATGCAAATTCCTCTTTAAATGGAAATTTCTCTTTAAATGTAAATTTATCTTTAAATGCAAATTTCTCTTTAAATTGAAATTCCTCTTTAAATGAAAATTTCTTTTTAAATGCAAATTTCTTTTTAAATGCAAATTTATCTTTAAATGCAAATTTCTCTTAAAATGGAAATTCGTCTTTAAATGTAAATTTCTCTTTAAATGTAAATTTCTCTCCGAAAATTCGCTCGTGTGCTAAAATGTTCGTTCTGTGCCTTCGGTGATGAAAATTTTGTATAGAAATAAAAATTTCGAAATTTTTTTGAAAGTTTTCTAAATCCTGGAAGGCACTACAAATTTTGCAAGCAAAAGTTTTTCAAAAAGTCAAAAACGAAAAAAGTTGGTCTTTTGATACGTAAAAATTTGGATAAAATTTTCCGATTTCCAGATGTTTAGCTAGTGTGTGTTCCAGCTTGGCGAGAAATCTTGGGAAAAGGTGAGAAAATCGATGGTTGATACATTTTTTATCATTCGATTGGATCTCGGATAGAAAAAGACCGAAACCGTCAAACGTTTAAAAAACGGGGTGTCTCATTTCTTTTTTGCAAAAAAAATACGAAACATTTTTTGTTTTAAAAGCTTTCCAAGAGATTTTTTTTTGATTTCCTAAAGATTCTGACATAAAAGAAAGATTTCTATTTTATTTTAAAGCTATTAAAAAGTTTGTTTTAAACTTTTTGAAATATTGGATTGGTGAATTGAAAACCAGTACACCACTCCCTCCATATCCGAGAAAACGCAGAGCATAAACTTCTTCTGGTGCAAATCGGGTTTAAGGCCACTTTCGGGTTTCTCGCTTGGCCCCATCCATTGCCACTTCCTTTTGAAAGTTCACAGACAAAACCCATTTCTCATCTCCTATCACAATTCGAGGAAGAAAAGATTTCCTTTTGTATTGTGAGAGATCAGCGGCATTGATGACGCTGATCTCTCACAATGCGCTGCCACTTCTGGGGGTCAGTGAGGTCATGGGGCATCCAAGGCAGTTTTTGATTTCAAACTATTGGGTTGGTGAATTGAAAGCTGCGGGACTTTGAACTAAAATTTATTCAACATAAAACCATCAATTCAGTCCAAATAATTTCCATTATTACCCCATCACTCATCGATTCACAAAAGGGAATTTAGAACAGAATGATGAGATTTTAAAGTGAAAAAGTTTCGATTTGTTGGATATTTTATAGCTTATCTTTTTTGCTACCTTTGAGCGCGCCATAAGTACTATTGGGTTGGTGAATTGAAAACTGCGGGCTATTGTCATATGTGACAGTTTGAGCACTTTCTTCAAAAGAAACCCATTTTGGTGTCAATGGAAAAGTTGTAGAGAATCAAAAATTAGGCTTATAGCCAAATTTTCAAAAAGATACACTTAGTAGTTTCGCTTAAAATGCAAGTTTTGTTTTGGGTTTTGTGAAAATTCGTAAATTTGGCATTTCTTCAAAACCAGTTTTTGAATCGTTCTGAAAATTTGGATATAAGCTTGATTTTAGATTCTCTACAACTTTTCCATTGACACCAAAATGGGTTTCTTTTGAAGAAAGTGCTCAAACTGACAATAGCCGGCTTTTTTCAATTGACCAATCCAATAAAATCGTTTACAGAATGCCTCTACTTTTGGTTTTTTCGTTATTTTTTCTATTTTCAAATGTGAATGCAAGGATTTCATGCAAAGGAATTAATGGAGAAAGTGTTGATTGGTCAGTTTAAAGAAAATCGCTTTAATTTTAATAAAACTATGTACTTTTGTTTAATTCTTTTTGTTTAATTCTTTCCCAGAAATCTTTCAAATCAAAATTTCTCAGATTGAGCCTTTTACTGGAGACATAGCTCTTAGAAATCTGGCTTTAGCTTAGCCTATTCTTTAGCTTAGCCTATTCAATGCTTTTGCAATGTTCAATGCAATGTTTACAGAAGAATTATGATTCAGGTTTGTCGCTTATAAACTGCCAGAGGGAATCCAAGGGAGTCATGGGTATTCATTTGCATTTGCTGATGCAAAAAATCCTCAATGGACTCTTTCTGATAAAACGATTGATGAGAAAAACTCAGCTATCGGCGCTACAGTATCCCAAGTCTATTCAGACAATGCGGTAAGGGTTTTTTTTCTTAAAAAACCACTAGAATTTAGGCTTTCCGTTTCCTTTACAACGATGACAGTCCATTGAAAGAATCCGATGGGAATCGGTTAGTGTCCTTTGTACTTTGTACTCTAAACAGCTCTCTGTACTTTGTACTCTGTACTTTGTACTCTTTGTACTCTACTCTTTGTACTCTCTAGCTCTCTAGCCAGAAATGCAGTGCACTAGAAAGTTTACGTTTACAAGCTCACATTTTCCAGTGGACACGCAAAGGGAGTATTGAATTTTGATCGATCAACGGGTTTCTGGATGATCCACTCAGTCCCTAATTATCCACCATTACGTGAGTTTGAAAAAAACTATTATTCTCTAAAAGAATATTGCGAAACACTAGCATGACACCCATATTTATGAAAAAACAGCACGAAATTGAAACCTGAGCGAAGGGAGGGACTAATTTGTTCCAGTCCTAAAACGGGTTTAGTGAACTTTAACATAGACTAGCTCTCGTTGAAGATATGAGTATTCTGAAAGCCAAAAGCTTCATCCTGGAGCGCAGTATTGAAAAGGAAAAGGTCAGGGTGGCGAAAATGATATTCTGGACTGTGAGGTACTGGGATAGTTGAGGACTGGTACATTTGTAGGGTCAATAGACATTTGAGGGTTCTAAAAATTGTGTGGAAGGGTCTTCTGGATGTCATTTGAGCCGAAGACGCTGAGAAAACGGTAGAATATCGCATTTTAGTGTAGTTTATTTAGTTTTAGCCTTTTCCTTATCGTTTTAGCTAAACCTGACCACAAATCAGAGAAATTGCTCTGAGAAAGTTTGAAAAAACTACTATTTTCTAAAAGAAGATAACCAAACACTAGTGTGACATCCATATTTATGAAAACACAGCACGGAATTGACATTTGAGAGAAGGGAGGGGCTGATTTGTCCCAGTCCTAAAACGGGTTTCGGGAACTTGAGCATAAACTAGCTCTTGTTGAAGATATGATTATTCTGAAAACCAAAAGCTTCATCCTGGAGCGCAGTATTGAAAACGAAAAGGTCAGGGTGGCGAAAATGATATTCTGGACTGTGAGGTACTGGGATAGTTGAGGGCTGGTTGATTTGTAGGGTCAATAGACATTTGAGGGTTCTAAAAATTGTGTGGAAGGATATTCTGGAGGTCATTTGAGGTGAAGACGCTCAGAAAACGGTAGAATATCGCATTTTATACTATAGCCATTTTACAAATGCAAATTTGGATCTATTAGACTATTAAATAGACTATTAGACTTCGTTTTATTAAATTTTAACGGCTTAGTCGATGACAGTAGCCGTTTAAAGCTTTAGCTTACTGTAATTAGGTCAATTTTTACAGCTTTATGTTTAAAAATGATCGTAGTATCGTACTGTAACAGTTTACTTTTAATTGAGTGACTCTTTAGACTCGTATTCCTATCCAAAGACGGCCACCAAATACGGTCAATCATTTCTCTGCATCACGGTGAGCACGGAGAATTTGAATGCGATTGGCGATCATCTGAAGTACATTCAAGCAACACCCTTCGACATTGGATTGCCCGACGATTTTGCGCAAAAGTTTATACTTTTTCTGGACTCCTATGCTTTTTCTGTGCAAACACACCCCTTCTAGTGCACTGAATTCTAGAAAAAACACTGTATATTGATTGATTTCTTCTATTGAGAGTGTAATTCTCAAAAAATGACTGTAAAATGGCAAAAAATGACTGTAGACTGTAGAATGACTGTAGAATCGTCTTTTTCAGATACCCAGTCCTTCGAACAATCGCTCAGAAGAAATCAATCTCGACATCGACTGTCAAATACACATTTGAGGCTGAATTAACGACAAAAGGCGGCACTCATTTTCATACTTTTGCTAAGCACAAAAAGTTTAAGAAAGGTAGGGGAATTTTAGTGAAAAATGATAAGAAGATCAGGAGAGAAGAAGGGAGGAAGAGAGGAAGAGAGGAAGGGAAGAAGGGAGGAAGAGAGGAAGGGAAGAAGGGAAGAAGGGAAGAGGAGAAGAAGGGGAAGAAGAGAAAAGGAGAAGAAGGGAAGAGGAGAAGACGGGACGAAGAGAGGAAGGGAAGAGGAGAAGAAGAGGAAGAAGAGAGGAAGGGAAGAAGAGAAGAAGAGGAAGAAGAGAAGAAGGGGAAGAAGAGAAGAAGGGAAGAAGGGAAGAAGATAAGAAGATCAGAAAAGAGCTAAAGCTTGAATTCCAAATGCAATTCTAGATATCTGGTATGATTTGATCGTTCCAACAATGGGCGTCTCTTTGGGTGTCCAATCGTGGCTGAATGGACAAGCAACGGACCTAAAATCCGAGTGTGGATCGCACGGAAATGTAAGTCATCTAACTACAGTACCAGGGTTGTGAAACGCATTGAAAACCATCGTATTTCAATGATTTGACCCATTAGAGCAAATTTGCTATGAAATTGCCCAGAAATTGCCCAGAAATTGCCCTGAAATTGCTCTGAAATAGCTTCAAAACTCTCCCAAAACCATTCGAAGATATGTAAAAGATATGCAAAAGATTTCACTAAAAATACAAAAATTTTGCTGCGAGTGGGGTTCGAACCCACGCGGACTTGCGTCCATTGGAACTTAAACCCAACGCCTTAGACCACTCGGCCATCACAGCTGTTGGCGGGGGGCGAAAAAAGGAGAGAAAAGGGGATGGGGAAAGGGGAAATGGAAAGGAGAGGGGAATAAAAATCACCCAAAAACAACAAATTCTAAACGTAATTTTGAGAAAATAGGAAAGGGATTTGAATAATATTTTTAAATTATATGAAAATTAGAGATTAGTACTGTAAGTGAATAGGGAAATGGCTTCAAAACTCGAAGTTTTTTCGAGTTTTCCCTCAAAAGACTTTAGCTTCGATTTTTGAGGTAGAAAAAGTAGAAATTGATGTTTTGAAGATAGGAAATGGAGATTTTTGTGAAGATTTTCAACTCTAACCCTTGGCTTTGTGTAGTTTATTTAGTTTTAGCCTTTTTCTTATTGTTTTAGCTAAACCTGACCACAAATCAGACTGCTGATCTCTGAGCTCTGAGAAATTTTGAAAAAACTACTATTTTCTAAAAGAAGATAGCCAAACACTAGCATGACATCCATATTTATGAAAAAACAGCACGAAATTGAAACCTGAGCGAAGGGAGGGACTAATTTGTTCCAGTCCTAAAACGGGTTTAGTGAACTTTAACATAGGCTAGCTCTCGTTGAAGATATGATTATTCTGAAAGTCAAAAGCTTCATTCTGGAGTGCAGTATTGAAAAGGAAAAGGTCAGGGTGGCGAAAATGATATTCTGGACTGTGAGGTACTGGGATGGTTGAGGGCTGGTTCATTTGTAGGGTCAATAGACATTTGAGGGGTTTAGAAATTGTGTGGAAGGGTCTTCTGGAGGTCATTTAAACCGAAGACGCTCAGAAAACGGTAGAATATCGCATTTATACTGTAGCCTAATTTTCAAATGCGATCTATCAGACTTTGGTATGCAAATACCTGAGAAACCGATAGCCCTCCGACAACCGATAGTCTTACTGTAATTCTAAAGATCTAAAGGTATTTAGGTGAATGATATTGATGAGATTACTGTATTGGGAGCACGTTTTCCGTCATCAAAAGATCACTCGAAATGGGGTGTGAGTGATGATGCGCGGAGACCAATTGTCTGCATTGGGGATTTAAATCGACAGGTACAGTACCCCTATTTATAACAATTTGCAAAGCTACAGTAGTCTGTAAAGCACTAGAGACAGTCCAGCTACAGTAAGCTACAATAAGCTACAGTAAGCTACAGCAAGCCATAGTAAGCTACAGTGAGCTACAGTAAGCTACAGGAAGCTACAGTAAGCCACAGCAAGCTACAGCAAGCTACAGTACAGTTTTTGAACGATATTATACCAGACAAAGTTTTTAAACTACTGCCTAGCACTCGTTTTTTAGATTTTTCTGCTATTAGATATGCAAATTTTCTCAAAGCTTTGATACAGTACACTTTTGACTTGAAAATTTTAAAATTTACATATCTCAGATGTGCTACCGTACTGTAAAGATGACTACTTTGAGATCAAGCTAATTTCAGCCATCTAAAGCCATCCATCATACTTTTAACTGAATATCTTTACATTATGGAAGGCACTAGGACTACTATAGCAATCAGATTGCTGAAAAATCGAGTTTGAGACTTTGCGACTGTTCAACTCTGAGTTCACTCAAGTTTCAGCCATCTAAAGCCATCCATCATACTTTTAACTGAATATCTTTACATTATGGAAGGCACTAGGACTACTGTAACGTTTAGATTACTGAAATATCAACTTTGAGACCTTGGCACTGTTCAACTCTGAGATCCCTCAAATTTCAGCCATCTAAAGTCATCCATCATACTTTTAACTGAATATCTTTACATTATGGAAGGCACTAGGACTATTGTAGCAATTAGCTTTCACTGTAAAGACTATAAAGCTTTCAGACGTCTCAACTCAAGCGTGGTGGCGGCGCATTGTGCATCGAGAACTCAAAGCTCTGGGAAACGTATCGAAGCTCAGCCTCTCATGTCTCCGCATGTCGATCAAACGGGGTGCGAAAAGATTTAGGGAATTGCATCACTCTATTTATTTATTTCTTTGTCTTAATTTTGCCTAGGGTTTGGTTACGGTAGCACATTTGTTTTAGATCGTCGGCGGGTTACGGTAGCAGCTTATAGCAGATCTTTAGATCTATTATCTGCTTAGATATCTATTATCTATTATCTGCTTACTGGCCTTGGTTATTTCAGTAAAATTCATCAAAATTCATCAAAATCTTTCACTTTCCCCCCATGAACTCAGATTTTAATCGATCGATCATTTAAATCGATTATTCAAGCAAGCTTTTCATTTCCAGATCTCCCGTGCGTTCCAGCTTTTACTTTCAAAATCGAACCGATACCAATTAGCTGAATATATAAACTTTTCACCTAAACTACTACTGTAGCCTATTGTGAAAATGAAAATGCGAAAAGGGTAATGTTTTTTGATGTTTAGATTATTGTGTGACCTCCATAGTTACTAAATAAATCTTTTTTGATGTAATTAGCACCGTCTAGAACCACCTTTTCCCCCCAAACTCCAATCAACAAAACCAATTTTGAGCCTTTTCGTTATTTTGACATTTTTCTTTCACTAACTGCCTTTGTGCGCTCCACATTTACAAACCCGATCACCGTTCTTTCGAAAATTTCGTAAGGTTTTCGAAAAATCGCCGCCATCTCTTTCACTCACAAAACATTGTGCAACCAATTTCGAAACTAGCTTTGTTTTGTTGATTTTTGGTTAAGCTGGATGTCATGTTACTTAGTTTTTTGGTTTCCGGGTGCTTTTTGTTGTGGTTTTACTTTTCACTTACCTCACCGATCTCTGTATATTTTCTGTAAATTTTATTTTCACTTTTCATTTCCGATTTCTTAATTTTCAGAAACGCTGACTTCCAGGATGAAACGAGTTATTCGAGAATAAATAAAATTTTCACGTTTTTAACAAGATATAGCCTTGATAAGCGATCGTATCAATTACGGTGTCTTTTCATAAAAGAACTTCAGAATTTTTTTGAGCCAAAGCCTATTCTGGATGTCATTCGAGAGTTTAGGTCGATTTTTAGAAGAGTTCAGGCATTCTGAATTAGTTACAGTACCTTTTGGTATACTGTAATTGGTGTCTGAAGTTTCGACTTTCTTTCGACTTTCGCAAGGTCCGAAAAGCAAAATTTGGCATACGGTTGGTGTTTTCATTGCTCGCATTGTCATCCATCCAACAGCTAAAGCGTGGGCGTCATGGAATGCCGATCTGACTCATCCCATTCTCCCATCGACTCCCTCAACCTTTTCATCCTCTTCCCCTTCCTCTTCCTCTTCCCTCCATTTCCAATCATTCTCATCGCCTCAACTGCATTCCAGAAAGTGCATTTTTGCAAACAAGAACCACAAATCTTTTCGAAAAAAGTTTTTTCTTGATCCGATATCGAGTTTGAGTGAATTTCTTGGATTGTTTCTGTATTTTCGAATTATTTTTGCAAAATTTCCCTAATCTGGAGCGCATGTAAGCTGTTGGAAATAAAGATTTCCGTTAAACAACCATTTTTCTCCAGTTCATGCAGCTGATTCAAGAATGGCTGAATTTCTGGTTCAATTGTACATCAACAACAAAATTTTCTAAGATTAACAGCTATTCTGGAGCGCACAGTTCCCATTTTCACAGAAAATTTCCATTAAACGACCATTTTTCTCCGGTTCATTTACCCAGCTCCTACAATGAGGAACCATTTTTTGAGCTTTCCCATAACTTTTTTCAAATTCGCCAATTCAATGGAAATAGGGATAGGGAAACGGTCAAAAGTTTAAACATTGGAAAAAACGATTGACCAGGGGAGAAGGTGGCAAAAAAGAGCCAAAAGAGAGCCAAAAGGACGACATCGATGACGCAAATCATTTGGCAGAGCAGCCCGGTGATCAACATCATTTCCGGGAATCCCTTTCCACAAAAGTTTTATACTGACATCCAGGATTGCCAAATATTTCATTACTTTATTTCTAGTTTGCCTGTGGCAAAAGGAAATGGCTTGTACTCGTTATCGCTGAATTTCTTTGGGTTTTACTAGATTTTTGACTCTTTTTGAGCACAAGGTTTGACAAACTGGAACACACAACAGCTATTTCTAGTTTTATTTAGCGAAATTGATGAATTTAAGTTTTGAGACTACGTGACAATACCTTTACGTTCTATTTTGGTTGTATTCGAGAAATTATTGCTTAGACTTGTAATCTGGAGCACACCGGACTATATCCAGCGTTTTGTTTTGCAATTTTATTGTGTTAAACTTTTTTTGTCTTATACCCCATCCTCAGTACCTCAGACCTTGACCATCCATCCATCCATCCATAAAGTCTTGATTTGAAACGATAAAACCCTGGCAAATGTTGATGTGCCTTCCAGGATTTGCAAATAAATTCGTGGTTTGGCCCTGACCGCATTTTATTCCTATTTTTTCCTTCTAAACCTGGTTGAAACTGGTTGGGGTAAAATTTTCCCTCTTTTTCCGGGAATCCCTTTGCACAAAAAGTTTTATACTGACATCCAGGATTGCCAAATATTTCTTTACTTTATTGCTAGTTTGCCTGTGGCAAAAGGAAATGGCTTGTACTCGTTATCGCTGAATTTCTTTGGGTTTTACTTGATTGTCAGCTTTGTTTGAGCACAAGGTTTGTCAAACTGGAACACACAACAGCTATTTTTTAGTTTTATTTAGCGAAATTGGTGAATTTAAGTTTTGAGACTACGCGACAATACCCTTACGTAAAAACGGTTAAAATTTGAAACGATAAAACTCTGGCAAATGTTGATGTGCCTTCCAGGATTTGCAAATAAATTTGTGGCTTGGCCCCTGACCGCATTTTATTCCTATTTTTCTCTTCTAAACTTGAAACTGGTTGGGAAAAAAATTTTAAACATTTAAAAATAACCTTTCTTCATTACAAAATTACGAGCTGTATTCCAGAAATGGCAAAAATTTTTGTAAAAATATTCTTTCATGAAAATCTCGCCTCAAAAAGCACCAAACTCCGAATTTTCAAAAACTCAAAATTTTTCGCGCATCAAACCTCAAAAATGAATGTTTTATTTTATTCTGTGCGCTCCAGGATTTACAAAAATCTTTTTCTCAAGCCTTGATCTCATTTTTGTCGGGTGCATTTTGTATCAGCTCCCCGATTTTCTCTCGACTCTCTATTTCGGCCCCTTTGGCTGGCATCCAACAAATTCGGGGGCCTTTTTTATCTTTGCTGGATGTCACTGGACTCTCTCCACTTTCTCCAAACCCTGCTCTGTCCTTTTCATCAACCGCATTCCTCTTGTCATCAAAATCTCCGCTATCAGCTGAGAGTTTCTCAAAATTTCTCTTTCTTTCGCCTATCCTGGCAAGCACAAAGTCTAAATCTATTACTATCTAAGTCTCAAATCATTTTTATCTCTCTCATCCACCCAACGACTCTCTCCTCCACAATTTCTCAGTTCTTTTAACCCTCTTCTCTCCGTCTCTTCACTTTTCAGCAATCCTGGCAAGCACACTAGCTAGCTCTGGGGTTTCCAATTCAATTCAATGCCTTTCAGATTTTTCTTTCTTTTCCCCCTCCACACCACCCCAGCTCTAGGGTTTTCTCGTGACGGCCACGCGAAAGAAGAGGGTCACGTGTGGAAAGCACGCGCCTCTCTCCCTTCCTCTCTCCCTTCCTTTCTTCCTTTCTTTCTTTGAACGACTTTGGGGTAGTCCCCGCAGGGTTGGTCTCGTAACGAGATTCCTTTATCCATCCAATCCGCTACGATCTTTTCTCAGAGTTGAGAGTCCATTTCCATGAAGTCATGCGATTCATTTCGGTCTCTTTCTCTCTTTTTCACCATTTACGGTATGAGAACCCGTGTGAGCCTGGTCATGCGGACCTTGTTTTGAGAATGAGGCGAATTTGGGTTTCATTTTTGATCAATGAAAAATTTTGCCTTACTACTCGTCGTTCTGGAGCGCACAGTCCTTGTTAGACTTTTTAAAAGTCTGCCTTGACCTTTTTTCCGTGTTGTCCTACAGCTGATTCGAGAATGGCTGAATTTCTTGTTCCATTGTACATCAACAACAAAATTTTATAAGATTAACAGCTATTCTGGAACGCACAGTTCACATTTTGGGTGCTAGAAAGTTTAAAAGATACGTTTTGGGTGTTGTCCTGTAGTTGATTCAAGACTGGCTGAATTCCTTGTTCAATTGTACATCAACAACAAAATTTTCTAAGATTAACAGCTCTTCTGGAACCCACAGTTCCCATTTTTCGTGCTAGAAAGTTTAAAAGATACGTTTTTGGTGTTGTGCTACAGCTGATTCGAGATTGGCTGAATTTCTTGTTCCATTGTGCATCAACAACAAAATTTTATAATATAGATAGCCATTCTGGAACGCACAGTTCCCATTTTTGGTGCTAGAAAGTTTAAAAGATACGTTTTGGGCGTTGCCCTGCAACTGATTCGAGAATGGCTGAATTTCTTGTTCCATTGTACATCAACAATAAAATTTTATAAGATTAATAGCCATTCTGGAATGCACAGTTCCCATTTTTGGTGCTAGAACGTTTAAAAAAGCAATCAAAAAATTTCCATCTTCAAGACTTCGAGATTGACCGTTTTTCTCGCCCAATTTCCCTCTTTTCACCATTTTCTCATAACTTGTGCTCATTCTGGAACGCATTGCACCAATTTTTGATAAGACTTTAAAGAATTCTTGATTTTCCAGGACTGTACTTTGTCCACCGCTCCTCCTTCTCTCTTTTTTCATCCTTTTCTCATAAAATGCCTTCGATATTGCTTATAATTTTCTCCTCCGAAAAAATTTTGCCCAATTTTGCCCAATTTTCACCAAAAATCTTCCATAATGACCAATAAATGTCATTCTTAAAGTCGAGAGAGTCGCAGAAATGACTTCGACTTCATTTTAGCCATTTGCATTTAAGATTTTACATTTTAAAACTTAAAAATGATTATCCTGGAACGCACACAAGGAAATTAGCATTTAATATATGTATAAATTTAAATATATGCAAATTTCATGTTCTGATCCAACACCAAGGCAAATGCTCACTTTCGAATTTTTTTTGAAACGCTTTTTTTCACCTTTTTTTTCTTTCTTTCTCTTCCCTGCCATCCAGAAAAGAGCTATTCACTAAAAGTTTGTCGAAAAGCTCATTTTTTACCTTGAAATTTCGTTAGATCTCTGAAATCTCTCTTTTCTTTCAGTTTTCAGCCAAAAATTTGCTTTTTTAGTTCATCAGATGAGTCAAACATTTCCATTTCTCGAGAAAATTCAAGATCGTTTGGGATACATTGTCATTGATGAGACTGGAGCGATCATAAAGGTAAATGGATAATGGATAATCATTTTTCTGTTTATTTTCCTTTCATTTACTCAATCTAAATAAATTGAATAGCTGAATAGAGTCTGTTCTCATTGCATAGCTTGATAGAGTTGAATAACTTGATAGCGTCAGTTCTCATTGCTCAGTGCTTCTTAAGCGTTTTGCTTAAATAAGCAAAAAGGAAAAGATTTACCTGGAAAAGGGATTATCAAGCTTCAAGCAAGAAAGCAAGAAAGCAAAGCTTTCTCTAGCAAAGCAAAGCAAAGCAAGGCTTCAAGCATAGCCTAAGTAAAGCAAAGTAAAGCAAAGCAAAGCAAAGCAAAGCAAAGGAAAGCAAAGGAAAGGAAAAGAAAGCAAAGCAAAGCTCCAAGCAAAACAAAGCAAAGCTTCAAACAAAGCAAAGCAAAGCAAATCAAAGCTTCAAGCAAAGAAAAGCAAAGCAAAGCAAGCAAAGCTTCAAGGCAAAGCAAAGCAAAGCTCCAAGCAAAGCAAAGCAAAGCTCCAAGCAAAGCAAGCAAAGCAAGCAAAGCAAGCAAAGCAAGCAAAGCAAGCAAAGCAAGCAAAGCAAGCAAAGCAAGCAAAGCAAGCAAAGCAAGCAAAGCAAGCAAAGCAAGCAAAGCAAGCAAAGCAAGCAAAGCAAGCAAAGCAAGCAAAGCAAGCAAAGCAAGCAAAGCAAACAAGCAAAGCAAGCAAAGCAAGCCAAGCAAAGCAAAGCAAGCAAAGCCAAGCAAAGCAAGCAAAGCAAGCAAAGCAAGCAAAGCAAGCAAAGCAAGCAAAGCAAGCAAAGCAAGCAAAGCAAGCAAAGCAAGCAAAGCAAGCAAAGCAAGCAAAGCAAGCAAAGCAAGCAAAGCAAGCAAGCAAGCAAAGCAAGCAAAGCAAGCAAAGCAAGAAAGAAGAAAGCAAGCAAAGCAAGCAAGAAGCAAGCCAAAGCAAGCAAGCAAGCAAAGCAAGCAAAGCAAGCAAAGCAAGCAGCAAAAGCAAGCAAAGCAAGCAAGCAAAGCAAGCAAGGCTGGGGCCAAGCAAAGCAAAGCAAGGCTCAAGCAAAGCAGGCAAAGCAAGCAAGCAAAGCAAGCAAAGCAAGCAAAGCAAGCAAAGCAAGCAAAGCAAGCAAAGCAAGCAAAGCAAGCAAAGCAAACAAAGCAAAGCAAGCAAGCAAAGCAAAGCAAGGCTCAAAGCAAGAAGCAAAGCAGCACCAAGCAAAGCAAAGCAAGCAAGCAGCAAGCAAGCAAAGCAAGCAAAGCAAGCAAAGCAAGCAAAGCAAGCAAAGCAAGCAAAGCAAAGCAAGCAAAGCAAGCAAAGCAAAGCAAGCAAAGCAAGCAAAGCAAGCAAAGCAAGCAAAGCAAGCAAAGCAAGCAAAGCAAGCAAAGCAAGCAAAGCAAGCAAAGCAAGCAAAGCAAGCAAAGCAAGCAAAGCTTCAAGGCAAAGCAAAGCAAAGCTCCAAGCAAAGCAAAGCAAAGCTTAATTTGAGTCCCTTCATCACTTTCTTATCCTGGTAAATGATCTAAAAAAAGCGAAGAATCAAAAATTTTTTTAGTAATTTTTGAGATTTGATTTAATTATTAGGTAAATGAATAAGAAATTCGGATTTCAACATTTCCATAAATTTCCAACGATAGAAACCTGTTGTTATAAATTAGAATCGTTATAAATGTTATAAACAATGTTATAAACTATTTAAAAGCTGTAAATCTCCTCTACAAAATAGGCTAAAAGGTGTTTCAATCGATCGAAGCATTGAAGAAATTTCGATGGTGAAATGCGAGTGACCAAAAAAAGGAATCGAGTCACTTTAGGGACAAGTTTAGTGCGGTCAAAATAGAGTTAGCTTCCCAAAATTGAAGATTTAAAAAAAAGGATAACTATATATAAGATTTAAAGGATTCTCGGATATTTGATACATGCTCCGCCGCTTTGTGATTGGTAATTGAACTTTGAGCTTAAATTTCTTGGCATTGGGTTATCCAATTTAAATGTTCTTGGTATCATTGAATTCGCCAAGTCTTCCTCTATTGATTGGTACAAAAACTATTGGGTTGATGCATAATTATCCGGACTTCTTTTATAAATGATTTTATTTAACAAAAAATAACATAAATAGTTAGAAAAATATGTTTAATTGATTATTCTGGAGCATATTCACCGCCTACATCAATAACTGATTGCCATTTGCTTGGAAGACGATCGATTCCACGAGCGAAGAATAAACGATCTTTGGAGGCAATCCACGCTTTAACATCGTCTATCAAGTCATCCAAATCGTTGTAGATCTTATTTGTTTGCCAATTTTTGAGCGATCGATTGACGTGGTAGTCCGTTGGGGCTTCAGTAGGAGAATATGGCGGGTGTGGAAGAAGATCCCAGCCCTTACTAGCGATGGATTCGACGACATGGCGCTCAACGTGCGGACGTGCGTTATCGTGGTGAAAGACGATGTTGTTCTTTTTGCGCGGTCTTCGTGCCTGAATTGCAGCATGTAAGCGTTCAAGTTGTGCCAAGTAGACGTCACTATTGATGTTCAATTGCTTCTTGCCATTTTTGTCTGGAATTCGCCATTGCTCACGTTCATCATCGTCATTCCACCAATAACAGATGCCGTTAGAGATGATTTCCCAGTGGATGATTCCGCTTCTGTCCCACCATACACACCACATTGCTTTCTTACAGTGGACATCTTTCGGTATTCCTTTAGGTGAAACACCTGGCGACACGCAGACTTTCTTTCTCTTGAGGTTCTTGAACAACAGCCATGATATCGCCTGTGACGAGATTCTTCAAAAACGGTGCTTCCTCGTTTCGTTGCTGGTCAACATTGAATTCATCTGCCAGCATTCTGGTTGTCAGGCTTTCGTCTTCTTCAACGGCTTCCAGAAGTGCCTTGTCATCGAATTCTGATGGCCGTCCTCTTCCTGGTTCATCATCAACACTTGTGTTACCGGACTTGAAACGATCGAACCATTCATAAACTGTTGCACGTCCAATTGTTCCTTGACCAAAAAGTTCTTTGAGATCGCGAAACGACTCTGCGGCAGACCATCCCTTTTCGAAGTGGTAGAGCATGATATGGCGAAGATGGATATGATTGTCGACACGCATTTTGTTCACTAAAGAATAACGAATATTTTAAAAAAAAGAAATAGACAAAAAGCTTTCAAAACAAAAAAGATACAAGCACGCAAAAAGAAGTCCGGATAATTATGCATCAACCCAATATTTCAATTGAACAATCCAGCACGAAGAAATTCGAGCTTAAAGTTGCATTGCCAATGGACAAGTTTAATGTGGTCAAAATAGAGTTAGCTTCTGAAAATTGAACGTTTAAAAAAAGGATAACTATAGATGAGTTGATTAAGAAAGTCTAATGGAAATGCATTTACAGAAATTTAGATAAAGCGCAAGTTCAAAATCCTTAAAATTCTCAAAAAATTGACTTTTTCACAAAAATTTTGTAAAAACAAAGTTTTTCAATGAAATGATCCCAACTCTTAAGTATTTTAATGATATTTTAAAGCGGTTTTATTGATATTTTAGAACATTTTCCACTATTTAGTCAAAAGGGAACTCTTGTGAAAGTGGGGAGGCTGGGGAGTGAAAAATTCCCCTTTTTTGGTCACTCGCATTTCACCATCCAAATCTCTTCAATGCTTCGATCAATTGAAACACATTTTAGCCTATTTTGTAGAGGAGATTTACAGCTTTTGAATAGTTTATAACAGTTATAACAATTTACAACATCGATCTCTGTTTTCTATCGTTTGAAATTGATGAAAATGTTGAAATCCGAATTTCCTATGCACCTAGTCAAGCTCAAATATCTTGGTGCTGGATTGTCCAATTGAAATAGTTTTTATACCAATCGATAGAGAAAGACTTGGCGCATTCAATGATATAAAGAACATTTAAATTGGATAACCCAATGCCAAGAAATTTAAGCTCAAAGTTCGATTACTAAGTCAAGCTTTTCGTTTCCTTTTTTTCGGATGATATACCCAAAATTTAATAATCCTTTCAGTCTGATGGTGAATTGTCGAATTCTGAGCACACAGCAAGAGTCGTCAAGGAGTTACTGTACCTCGAGAGGCCAAAATCCGCCATTAAACCCAAGCACAAAATGGTCGAAATGACGGTGAGTGGAAAAGTGTTTCCATAATTTGTGCTTGACTTTGTAAACGCACCCTTTCTGGGGCACTGAGTTCTTTGTTTTTTTGAGCTGAAAGCTAAACGTTTTCTGCAAGAAAATCAAGAATTCAGTGCACTAGAAAGAGAACGTTTACCAATTTCAGCACCAATCTAGTACAGTATACTCGAAAATTTGCATACAAAAGCCTATTTTTTGAACTTTTGCCTAAAATTTGCCTACCTTCTGCCTTTTGACTAATTTTTGAAGCCAGTTTTATTTCTGGCTAGTTTTGGAAACATTTTTGAACATTTCTTTTTATTAGACCCAATTTTTACCTCGAATTTTGACCTGTCTTGTCCTTGTGCGTACCTTTCATGTGCTTTGTAAGAAAAAACAGCATCTGGCACACGGCCTTTCCCCATAGGGAGACAGGGACATAATCTTTCGGTTTAATTACCCAAGTTTGGAGTATTGCTCACGAGAGTCTGTAAAAGTGTCAAAAAGTCAAAAAAGAGACCCTTGCCGGAGTCCCTGCTGTGCGTACCTTTCATGTGCTTTCTAAGAAAAAACGGCATCTGGCATACGGTCCCTCCACATAGCGAGACAGACCCCTTCTTTTCCGGTTTAATTACCCAAGTTTGGATTATTGTTGACGTTGCTTATTGTTCACCAGACCCTGTAAAAGTATAGAAAAAGGAGGCGTCTCCGGAAACTGAATGCAAGAAGATCTCAGTGTTGAATCGTTGAATTTGCAGACGAATGAAACTGTTGAAATGAGATCCCAGATTACAGAATGAGATTCTGAAAGACGGTTGAAATAGAAAAAGAAGAATTCCTTTTGGGTAAAGACCGTAGCCAAAAAAGAACATTGTGTGTACCTTTCATGTGCTTCGTAAGAAAAAACAGCATCTGGCACACGGCCCTTCCAGATAGGACAAGAGAGACCGGTTTTCCCGGTTTAATTACCCAAGTTTGAAGTTGGTCTTGATCATGAGCTGGGGATGTGCTTTGAGTGTGCTAAATGTGCTGGGAATGTGCTAAACCGTCTCCCTCTCCGTCCTATGGCCCATCTCTGCAAAGGGGATGCAAAAAAGATGCCAGAGATGTTTTCCTGACCATTTTATTGAAAGCACGTCTCTCCTAGACCGGAAACACTTCATTAAATGTCAATATTTACTTTTAAACAATAATTTTATGACTCAAACAAACATTTCAAAATCTTGACGTCATTTTCATTCATTTCTTGTCTTTGAAACGCCCAAATCTCGATTTCCAAATTTAGTAGAGAAAAGGATTTCGAAATAGCTCTCTTTTTTTGATGGAAACGTCATCCTGGAACGCAGTCTAGCTATTGCGAGGTTTAGATTGTGGAAAAATTGATTTCTCAAAAATTTTTAGGGAGCGTTATGAGAATGAGCATTTCTACAAAATTCTAATTGTAATTTTTCAGATTTAGTTGAAGATTTGTAAATGCTGGATGTCATGCTAGATAATAAAATCGGATTTAGTTGGGATATTGTAGGGAAAAAAAATCGGGACATCCAGGCCTTGATTTTTGGGCTTTTTTTAGGTAATTTAAAGATGGCGAAATAGTAAGTAGATCTTGGGTTACTGTAGAGTGGTTACTGTATAGCTGGGTTACTGTATAGCTGGGGTACTGTAGAGCTGGGTTACTGTATAGCTGGGGTACTGTATAGCTGGGTTACTGTATGGCTGGGTTACTGTATAGCTGGGGTACTGTATAGCTGGGTTACTGTATAGCTGGGGTACTGTATAGCTGGGTTACTGTATAGTGCTGGGGTTACTGGATAGTGCTGGGGTTACTGGATAGTGCTGGGATTACTGTAGATACCCTGGATCCATTTTTACCATCATATTTACTTTAAAAATCACTCTCAAGCGCTTATCTACCGTATTTTCTTTTTCTCATTTCCCGCATTTCACTCCAGAGTGATGTTTGTGTCCGCTCTTGATTAGGGGCAAGTTTGGAGCCAGAAATGACGAAGAGAGAAGCAAGGCGCCAGTCTTAGCCTCCTCGCCCAGCCCAATCTCATCAGTGATAAGCTTTTCTCAATGAAATACACGCTGAATAGCCTCTGTGATGTCCATAGTTGTCCCCCAAAGTGACCCTTTCCCCATAAATATCACTATTTACGAGCGGTGGCTGGGGAAATGACTTTGCCGAGATTTAAGGGCTACGGCTGGGGTTCTAGAAGCTACAAATTGGGGAATAGCGTTTCTGGAATGCACGGGGGATCTTGGACGATACAGAAATAGGGTTCGACATTTTTTTGAAAGTACAGTATACTGAGTACGGTACAGTACGTTGAGACAATATCTAAAAAGCTATGTACTTCATTTTTCATCTAAAAACTTTCAGATAGACTACTCGACGCATTTCTATACGATTGTCCGCAGCGGGAAGTACGCCTTTTGCGTGAAGCGAAAGAGGAATCGAGCGATTGTGAGAATCTTTGGAAATACGAAGATAAAGATTAAATTTGTTGGGATTTTTGAGCGATCTGGATGTCAGTAGAGTTATTGATGAGCATATTTAGCCACCCGATCCACATCCACCATCCATGTCTACAGTATCACCTCCAGCATTGATCACCCCCAGCAATGATCGCCAAATATCCCCTACAGAGCCTCAAAAGACCACAGGAATGGTGGCAGACGTTTCATTGGTGAGATAGCTTTATCGTACTGTAATTGGATACGGTATTGCGTCAGAATACGGTAGAAATAGCAACTCTGCATAACTGAATATCTCTAATAGCTAAATTTCTAATATTTTTCTTCATTTTCTTGTTGGCTGACTTCCAGATTAGAGCTTTTTGACATTAGATTCAATTCTAGACACCCCAAACCACCGTGAATCCGTTGCAACTCACATCCGACATCCAAGAAACAAAACCACCCAGTCGATCACCGTCCAAATCGCCGAATTGATCGTCCTGGAACGCACGACGATTGGTCTGCTATTCAGATCATTGAAATATTTCATTTAAAATTTCTAACTCTACCGTATCCAATACAGTAATCTAAAATATCTCTAATAGCTAAATATCTAATATTTTTCTTCATTTTCTTGTTGCCTGACTTCCAGATTAGAGCTTTTTGACATTAGATTCAATTCTAGACACCCCAAACTGCCGTGAATCCGTTGCAACTCACATCCGACATCCAAGAAACGAAACCACCCAGTCGATCGCCGTCCAAATAGCCAAATTGATCGTCCTGGAACGCACGATGATTGGTCTACCATTCAGATCATTGAAATATTTGATTTAAAATTTCTAACTCTACCGTATCCAATACATTAGTCTAAAATTTGCATCTAAATCCCGAATTTGCATCTAAATCTCTTTTCAACGATAGTCATTGTCTGATTTCTTTTTTTTCTTGCTCATTTCCATTTCAGAAAACAAGAAAACGGTTCTCATCCACTCGATTCGGCTTAGCTCGATTTTTCTCCTTTTTCTTCCATATTTCCTTCAAAATTGAAGTCTTTCGCATTCAAAGCAAGTCCATGCAAGTGTTTTCTCTTCCCACTCTTTCTTATCCTTCTTCCTCTCCCCATTCTTCCCTTCTTCCTCCCCAATCTTCCCCCCATTGATGATCTCATCTCAAATCACATGAATCCGAGGAAATTCTTTTTTCAAAAGTCGATGTGACATCCATAGTTGATATTCATAGCGGTGAAAACTCGATTGCACAGACTGAGGCCGAGATTTTCGCTTGAACTCGATCGCGTTGAGCAAAGGAAATTCTGTCGATCCCTCCCCTCTCCAAATCGCCCTTGTGCCCTCCTGTGCATTCCAGTTTCGCCGAAAACCCTCGAAACTTTTCCGCAAAGCTCACACTTTCCTCATGAAAATCTCGTCAAACTCATTTCCCCCCATATTCTAGTGCCTTTTCGATAAACGGTTTCCGCAAATTCGCAAATCCGCAAATCCCTTTATTGCTCTCCAAATTTTTCCGCGATTCGGTGCAATTTTTCGCAATTTCTTGCTTATTTTCTTTTTAATTGAAAGTTTTTTTTCCAAAAATTTGCTCAAATTTTGTTTTTTTTTGTGAAAAAATGTTTTGTTCTCTAAAAATATTTTTTTTTAAATTTCTATCTCTTTTCTCTAATAGTAGTGCATCTAGGGAGTCTAGTTAATGTCTAGATAATGCCTAGTTAATGCTTACCGTAAATACTGTAATTGGACCCCACCCCCCTCGTACAGTCGTGTAGTCGCAAAAGTTTTTTAGTATTTCATTGTTTTTCAAAGCACCCGTACTTTCAAAAAATGCGTCTTTGGTATCAAAAAATAGCTGAAATTCAGGGCTATTTTTTGATACCAAAACGAACATTGTAGCATAAACCAGTGTCGAGAAAAACGCGTTTTTTCGGGATTGTTGCGTAGTCTAACTTTAAACATCCCGTTCTCCGCGCTGCTTTACGCTACGATGCGCGCTTTGGTATCAAAAAATAGCCCTGAATCTCAGCTATTTTTTGATACCAAAACGAGCATCGTAGCATAAACCAGTGTCGAGAAAAACTCGTTGAAAGCTAGACTACGAAACACTCCGCACCTTTTTTCACTTTTTTTAAAGCACCCGTACTTTCAAAAAATGCGTCTTTGGTAGCAAAAAATAGCCCTGAATCTCAGCTATTTTTTGATACCTAAACGAGCATTGTAGCAGAAACAGGTGGCAAGAAAGATGTGTTTAAAGTTAGACTACGCGACCGACCATCATTTTAGGGGGGGCGCTACTATTACATAGCGTTGCGTAGTCTAGCTTTGAACGAGTTTTTCTCGACACTGGTTTAAGCTACAATTGTAGCTTAAACCAGTGTCGAGAAAAGCTCGTTCAAAACTAGACTACACAACACTCCGCAACGTCATTATCGGGGTGGGGTACTATTACAGTATTTACGGGAGTTAATGTCTAGATAATGTCTAGCTTACGACTTCCAAGTCTTGCACAGAAGCTCAACACTCTAATCCCCCACTAGATCTCATCAGCTACATTTTTACCCCATATCAATAGGTTCTGATAAGTGGTTCTCAAGATTTTGAGGAATTTAGGCACTCTGGGTGAATTGGTATTAGAGAATACGGTATTTACTATGAATGTATTGGCTTCTTATTCAAACCGGACATTCGGGAGTAACCGGATATTCGGGGGGAAGCCATGGATATACCTATAATAGTAGTGCACCCCAGGGAGTCGAGTTAATGTCTAGTTAATGTCTAGCTTACGGTTTCCAAGCTTTCCCAGAAGCTCAACCCTCTAATCCCCCACTAGATCTCATCAGCTACATTTTCCGACCCAATATCAATAGGTTCTGCTAAGCGGTTCTGATAAGCGGTGAGATTTCAAGGAATTCAGGGACTCAGGGAGCACTACTATTAAAAATACCGACTGGGGCTACCAGTGGTGAATTTATCGCATACACGAAATATATCAATCACAATACAACGACACACACAATACTAGGCTATATCTTAACTTAACCCACGTCATGACAGACGGCTCCCTAACCCTAATCTCAATGGGGAACTAAATAGCTTTTTTGGTGGTGAAGGGAAGATGACGATGAAGGAGTGGCTTGTCACTTTAAAGAACTGGGGCCACAACCACCAGACTGCCCTCCAGAAAACCTCTCAACCCGAAGGGAAAGGAAATCCGAAGGGGTGACCATGTCGCATGTGGGGTTCGAACCCTCGACCTTCCGATTAAGATAAAAGACACTTAACCAGTCAGCCACACGTGCTATTAGAGAAAACTATTCCCACAATCCCGCTATTCCTACAATTCCTCTATTCCTACAATTCCTCTATTCCTACAATTCCTCTATTCCCACAAAATTTTCTATATCCCTAACAAAAAAAAAAGAACGATAAAAATCAGGTAAAATTTGTTGAAAATGTAAATATTTTATTGTAGATTACGATAAACGTGTACAGCTTTTTTTCCGGTAGGCAAACGGCGAATAAAACTTTATCGAAACTTTTATGGAGACTTTTATGGAGACTTTTTTTTTTGATTTTCAAATAAATGCACATTCTGGAATGCACAGAGATCGAGAAAGTAAAAATGAGAAAAAAGTTGAACATTTAAAAATTTCACAAGAAAAAGTACTGTAATTTTCTTTTTCCAAAAGAGTACAGTACTTTTCCGTACTTTTCTGTACTGTACTTTTCTGGTACTGTACTGTATCTTGAAAGAAAAGTACAGTACTTTTCTGTACTTTTCTGTACTGTACTTTTCTTTCAAGATATTTGCCGAGTAGTCTACTCAAAATACAATAAGGAAATAAGAATTTTCAATGAAATAGTGGAAAGCTAGAGTATTCTTTTGAAAGAATACAGTTTTAGTAGAGCTTTTTGTTCAGCTACTTTTAGGGTAGTGCACTGAAAAGCTTTCGGCACTAGAATGAGGTATTAAAATGGAAATTTCACAAATATTTTCTTATTTTTCATTATCCTGGAACGCATGTAAGGGAAATTTCATAAAAAAAATTAAAAAAAAATAATTTTAAAAACTTTTCTCAAATTTAAGGAAAAATCGGCGATTTTCAAGGAAATAACTGAATAAATTGAAAGAATTTAAATGTAAATTTGTCCTGCAAATCATTCCTCCTTCTTCTCATCAACATTTTTGACAATTCGGGCGGTGACAGTGGTGCGGTTAGGGTTCTGAAAGTTCGCATTTATGAATTTTGATTCCTGTCAAAGCTTGGAGTTCGGAAAGCTGTTTTTTTAAGCTGAACACACCCTTTCTAGTGCACTGAATTCCCTCAAAGTGCACTGAGTTCAAAGAAACGATACACTTTTGAGTGTTCAGTGCGTTAGGAAGAGTGGGTTTTCAAGTTTTAAGCAAAAAGCAAAAAAAATCCGCAAACCTCTGCATCATTATACAATTTTTTCAATCGAAAATATGTAGAGAAGAGAAAAGATGTGTAGAAGCCGGAGATCATGAATGGAGTTATATGATTCGCTCCGTAAACATTCAACACCCAATGTCCCCATACATTCAGTCCAAATATCACCATTTGAGTCTAAATTTGGTAAAGAGCTGGCTAAGGTAGCTGTCTCTAGTCAGCAGCTTTCTCTGGTCAGGAGCTTTCTCTAGTCAGCAGCTTTCTCTAGTCAGCAGCTTTCTCTAGTCAGGAGCTTTCTCTAGTTGAGAGCTGTCTCTAGTTAGTAGCTTTCTCTAGTTAGCAGCTTTCTCTAGTCAGCAGCTTTCTCTAGTCAGCAGCTTTCTCTAGTTGAGAGCTGTCTCTAGTTAGTAGCTTTCTCTAGTTAGCAGCTTTCTCTAGTCAGCAGCTTTCTCTAGTTGAGAGCTGTCTCTAGTTAGTAGCTTTCTCTAGTTAGCAGCTTTCTCTAGTCAGCAGCTTTCTCTAGTCAGCAGCTTTCTCTAGTCAGCAGCTTTCTCTAGTTGAGAGCTGTCTCTAGTTAGTAGCTTTCTCTAGTTAGCAGCTTTCTCTAGTCAGCAGCTTTCTCTAGTTGAGAGCTGTCTCTAGTTAGTAGCTTTCTCTAGTTAGCAGCTTTCTCTAGTCAGCAGCTTTCTCTAGTCAGCAGCTTTCTCTAGTCAGCAGCTTTCTCTAGTTGAGAGCTGTCTCTAGTTAGTAGCTTTCTCTAGTTAGCAGCTTTCTCTAGTCAGCAGCTTTCTCTAGTCAGCAGCTTTCTCTAGTCAGCAGCTTTCTCTAGTTGAGAGCTGTCTCTAGTTAGTAGCTTTCTCTAGTCAGCAGCTTTCTCTAGTCAGCAGCTTTCTCTAGTCAGCAGCTTTCTCTAGTTAGGAGCTTTCTCTAGTCAGCAGCTTTCTCTAGTCAGCAGCTTTCTCTAGTTGAGAGCTGTCTCTAGTTAGTAGCTTTCTCTAGTTAGCAGCTTTCTCTAGTCAGCAGCTTTCTCTAGTCAGCAGCTTTCTCTAGTTAGGAGCTTTCTCTAGTCAGCAGCTTTCTCTAGTTAGGAGCTTTCTCTAGTCAGCAACTGTCTCTAGTCAGCAACTGTCTCTAGCTGTCAGCAGCTGTCTAAAGTAGCTGTCTCTAGCTGTCTCTAGTCAGCAACTTTCTAAGGTAGCTGTCTATAGTCGGTAATTCTAGATTCAATTCCCCAAGATCACCATTTGAGTCTAGATACTGTAGCTGTCTCAATTTACTGTAGCTGTCTCAATTTCGATTACTGTAGAAAGAAAGACTTAAACACAGTTCACAAATTTCCCTACCACAAGTCGACTGGCTAAGTATGGGATTTGAGCCTGTGGAGAGAAGTGACGAGCATGAAGGGAAATGATTGATGAAAGGAGAGACATCACACCGAACAGACGACACCACATGATGTGATGGGAATCGAGAGTGAATTCGGAACGGATCTAGGAGTTGGCGATGATTGACAAAGCGTTTCTGGATGAAGATTTGACAGATGTTAGGATGGTCTAGTTTTGATTTGGATTTTGGACTTGGATTTTGCTTTCAAAAGCGAGCAATGAATAGCATGACATCCAGAATCGACTTCTGATCGACCCAAAGGATCAACACTTCCTGACTGGACTGAAAGTTAGAACTGGACTGAAAGTTGGCCAATTTTTTGAGAGATGAGAGATGAGATGATGAGAGATGTCCAATTAGACTCATAGTCAGAACTTCTTTTGAATCAAGCCTTGGACTTGGACTGCACTTGGACTTGGAATCATCAAACTCGACTTGGAATGATCAAAATCAAGTTGGAATGATCCAAACTCGACTTGGAATGATCCAAAATCCACTAGGAATGATCCAAAATCGAGTTGGAATGATCAAAATCAACTTTGAATCATCAAAATCGACCTTGAATCATCAAAATCAACTTTGAATCGTCAAAATCGACTTAGAATCATCAAAATCGACTTGAAATCTTCAAAATCCACTTAGACTCATCAAAATCCCTGCCAAAATTGTTACAAAAAGCTAAACCTATAGCCAGTTAGATCAAAAATGACTTTATCTGGCTTCTAGATAGATCAGAAGTCGATTCTGGATGTCATGCCATTCATTGCTCACTTTTGAAAGCAAAATTCAAGACAAGTCAAGCTCTATAGCTAGAGTTGGCCTGATAGAATCGATGGGACCCAGACAAGGACCCAGGCTCGAATCGATGGGACTCAGACAAGGACCCAGACTCGAATCGATGGGACCCAGACAAGGACCCAGACTCGAATCGATGGGACCCAGACAAGGACCCAGACTCGAATTACAGTCTTTTACAAAAGGATTCTACAGAAACTAAACTCTACTCACCACCAATTTGAGAATATGATTGGGGAAAGCGAAATGGAGCATCGCTTGCAAGAGTGACAAAGCAGCATCAGCATAAAACGAGTTCTCCGCATAGAAAGAGCCTTTTCCCTAGAAATCGTGTGTTTTTCTGATTGATTTCTGATCCATCGTTGATTCTGGATGTGATTCTATCCATTGGCCATACCTCCAACCAAAGTGTAGTCCTCTTGCACATCTCATCAACTTCATCTTTGAAAGTGCGACGGTTGAGGAAGAATTTCAACGTTTCCGTGAGAAACCAGACTCCATCAGTGAGCAGGGAACAGATAACGAACTGAATTTGAAAGTTATTTAGTAATATTAGAGTCTAGAGGCTGATTTAATAGCTGATTTAAAGGCTGATTTAATAGCTGATCTAAAGGCTTTACCCAATCCGAGATCCCGACTCCTTTATATCCTTTTTCTGAGACATGCCAAGCCACAAAGAGTTTCGTAAAGATTGACATAAAAGCGGTGATGGCACGAGCGAAGATAATGCCTGAAATTAAGCAATTATCAGCTTTATTAAGCAATTAGCAGAGCCATTTAAAGAGCAGAGCCATTAAAAGAGCTAAATTCGATTTATCAAAATAACAGAATTTTTTCCTGCAATTCGACTTTATTTTGGGACTTTTTACAAGAGCTACAAGAGCTGCAAGAGCTAGAAGAGCTACAAGAGCTAGAAGAGCTACAAGAGCTGCAAGATCTACAAGAGCTACAAGAGCTACAAGAACTGCAAGAGCTAGAAGAGCTACAAGAGCTACAAGAGCTAGAAGAGCTAGAAGAGCTACAAGATTTACAAGAGCTACAAGAGCTACAAGTACACCAGGTCTACTTGTGGATCTGATCTTGTGGCCTAACAAATGAACGAGGGAATACCGAAATTCCATTTCTTTTTCTATTTAGAGCTTCATAAAAGTTCACCTTGTTCATCCCTTGCCTCGGACTTGGCGGTAGCGCGGATATAGTAAGCGATGCCAATCTGAAAAATTGTCTTCAACCTAATACATTCAAAAACAGTAATCCGAACTTTCAATACAAGAGTTAGAAGAGTTAGAAGAGCTACAAGATCTACGAGAAGCTACGAGAAGCTACAAGAGCTACAAGAGCTAGAAGATCTATAAGAGCTACAAGAGCCACAAGAGCTAGATCTACAAGATCTCAAGATCTACAAGAGCTACAAGATCTACAAGATCTACAAGAGCTACATGAGCTAGAAGAGCTACAAGAGCTAGATCTACAAGATCTACAAGATCTTTCAATACAACAATGTAAAATGACAATCCCAGTGCTCCAGAAAAACTCACATGAGCGGCGGCGATGAAATTCTGCAAGAAAATGTGCAACACATTGAAGTTTGATGTCACCTAGAAATTAGAAAACAAAATTGACCAAATTATCAATCAAAAACAAGCAGAAAACTGACCGTGACCGCCAGGAAACACCTTGGACACACTAGATAGAAAAGAGCCAGCAGGGAGTGAGCCGTTTGTTGTGAAAGTGATCGGTAGTGCGCGTTGAGGTATGGGAAGATTGAGCCTAGAAGTTAGATTTAGTTGAATTTCATCAATTTCATCGTTGTGCTAGCCAGCTTGTCGATTGCATTCAATTTCAGCTAATTCCCAGCATCTACAGCACGAGAATCTCACCAGTCCCGAAAATTTAGCAAAATTTGCAGAATTTAGTAAATTGTGCATTTTTTGGGACGAATGCGTTCCAGATTGGCCAAATATCCGAAAAATTGCGACCCACCAACGAACGCCAACGAGACAAGAGCGTGTGGAGCGAGTTGCAAGCAATTCTGGTAGTTTAGCTCCATTATCTGAAAAGTTTCAAATCAACAATTTCAATTCTGGATGCCACAGGGAATTTTGAATATAAAAATTTCAAAGATTTTGCAGAAAGGGGAATTCCTCGAAAACGAGGCCAATATTTTGGGGTACTCAAGGGGGATAAGAAGGGGGAAAGAAGGGGGAAATGGGCAAGGAAAGGGTAAACAAAAATATAGAACACAGCGAAGAAAGAGAATGCGAAAAAGTGATGAATTTTGAATTCTAGTGCATTGAATTCTCGATTTTCTCGAATGGAGTTGCTTTTGTTAGAAAATGGAGAATACAGTGCGACAAAAGCAGTTCTAGACTAGTTGTAAGCAGAAGTCAGGTCATGGCCTGGTCCTGGATCCCCCAGAAGTCAGATCTGGATCTGTCTGGGTCCTGAAAGCAGAAGTCAGGTCCTGGCCTGGTCCTGGCCTGGTCCTGGATTCGCCAGAAGTCAGATCTGGAGCTGCCTGGGTCCTGAAAGCAGAAGTAAGGTCCTGGCCTGGTCCTGGCTTGGTCCAGACCCGGTCCTGGATTTCCAGAAGTGAGATCTGGATCTGCCTGGGTCCTGAAAGCAGAAGTGAGGTCCTGGCCTGGTCCTGGCTTGGTCCAGACCCGGTCCTGGATCCCCAGAAGTCAGATCTGGATCTGCCTGGGTCCTGGATCCGCCAGAAGTCAGATCTGGAGCTGCCTGGGTCCTGAAAGCAGAAGTGAGGTCCTGCCTGACCTGGTCCTGGCTTGGTCCAGACCCGGTCCTGGATTTCCAGAAGTGAGATCTGGATCTGCCTGGGTCCTGAAAAGTCTAACGCTGAGATTTAAAATTCTAGAGCTGGCTTGTCTCTTGTCCTTGCCTCTTGCTTACAGGACTCTTGTAGCTTCATGGTCCTTGGCTAGAAGTTCTTTGTCTTGGTTTTATTAGCCAAGAATGGTTTCTCAACTTGAAATTTGCACAATCCTGAATCCAGAAACAGCTCTTGAAAAGAAAATAAGCTTTTGAAAAAGCAAGCAAACGATTTTTCGATTGTTATTGATTTGAAACACTGAAGAAGCTGGTGATGAAGAAGAGTTTTGAAGAAGAGAAGAGTTGGCAAAAGAAAAAGAGAATTGTGAGTGTGATGGTTCTCGAAAACAACGACAAAACAAGATGAAAGGGGGGGGGGAAAGAAAAGGGAAAAATGATGAAATTGTGCACTTTAATGCATCGATGACTCCAAATGACATCGATGACATCGATGACTTTCAGAATTGATCTAGAACTGAAAAAAAAACCTCATATTCTCCAAGTGTGATTTCCAGATTTTAAAGTAAACTTAAAATTTTGATTTCCACCTTAACAAAATCTCGATTTTCGTTGGTGATTTGATTTTTTAGTGAGATATTTTTTTTTTTGATGTTTAAGAGTTGTTTAAACGTTTCAAAAGGTCTAGTGCATTCCAGGATTTACAATTCTTATAAAAAATTTCCTTGTTTATTATATAAAAATCGATATCGATGTTTGAGAAGGAATAGGACAATGTGAGGACAATGGGAAGGTCAGCTGGGGGGACTTTGATGAGAAGAAATGGAGGAAAGGACAACATTGTAAGGGAGGGGAAACTTGAGACGGTCACTGGGAGTATATTTGGTGGATATAAAAGAAAGGAAAGATGCAGAGACACAGCTGGAAGTCCGACAAAGGGAGTTGGCAAGGAAATGAGCGGCCAGGTGCATCGTTGGGTGATAAAAAGTTGTGCAAGGTGAATGCTGGAGTGCAGAAAGTTTACTGACGGTGGGGGAGCGGTGGATGGGCTGAACTTTGGCCACAGAGAAGACTTTGACTGATTTCCAAGAATTCAAATAGTGACAATGGTCCAGGAATTCAAATAGTGACTAGGGAGAGGTTGGAGAAGGGATTGGTGAGAGGGAGGAGGCTAAGGGAGGCTAGTAGGTTAGCAATGGTCCAGGATACCCCAAACCCTCAGCCTCAGAAGACTTTGACTCATTTTCTGGTCTAGATTAAGTCTAGAGGGTTTCATTTTTTGTAATTTCTGAATTCTGGAAGGCACAGAATGATTTCCTACAGTAAAATCGTTAATTCATAGCAGTTTTCTCTAGACAATTTCGGGAAATCTTGTTAACAAGAGAATTCTCTCTAATTTTATAGGTTTAAAATAAAAGTAATGAAGCTAAATTTTTATCTGGAAGTCACAAGACATATTCCAGTAGGAATTGAATTAAAAAAATAAAAATAGATTTTTTTGTAGACCAGGAAACATTGTTGGCTTAAAAAGCTGAAAGAAAAGCCAAAAAAGAGGCCAAGAGATTCACATAGGAAAGCTGGAATTCAAATAGTGACTAGGGAGAGGTTGGAGAAGGGATTGGTGAGAGGGGGGGAGGCTAGGGGAGGCTGGTAGGGTAGCAATGGTCCAGGACCTCCTCTCCCCATCACCAACAATGAGAAAAGACCAAAAGACGTATGCTAATGTGCGTCGTGTAATCCATCATTGACAATGCTGTGCTCTTTTAAACAAAAGAATCTCCAGTTTATCTTTAAAACGCTCAAAGTCGTGATTTATGACGTCGAAATGTGAAAATACTAAAATTTAAGCTAAATAAAGCTAGATTTGGTTTAAAAATGATCAAATCTAAACCAAGGTAGCCTTTAAAATTAGTGAAGTAGTGAAGAGGTACTGTAGCTTGCTGTACTGTAACTACAGGGTACCGTACTCTGAGTACTATGTACTTTTAACTCAAACAAGCATTTCAAATAGAGAAAACACGATTTTTAAGTAGTGTGACATCCAGCTAGGGTATTGCCAAAGAAATCTTTTCTTTTAAGAGACGCAGAGCAGAGAGAAAAGGCAGAGAAGGGCAGAGACACCAATTTGGTGGACCTACACTACCAAAAGATAGAGTAACGAGGGGAGAGAGCGATGAGAGCGATGAGAGCGATGAGGAGAGCGATGAGAAGGTCACGTGCTTTCCAGGATGGAGATTGGTGCTCTTTGTTGGGGTTTTGGGGTTGGATTTGAATGGAGAGGGTCGAGGCCGAATTGGAGTGCACATTAGAGAACAGATGGTCATCGGACAACACCTTAAAAGGCAAGGGTGACATCCAGGATTGACATTTCAGCGAGGTGTGGGCTGATTTAAGTGCGCTTACTTTGTGAAAATCGATGGGCAGAGTTTTTCAGTCTCATTTTTTAGAATCAAGTAAAAGTTGGAAATCTGAACGGAAAAACTATGTGGTGACATCCAGGATTGACATTTTTGAGGTCAGCAAATGATCGTCTTTAATTATTCTTTTGCAAAATCGTGGAGTGAACATTCCAATGAAAAAAAAATAATGAAAAAAGGGCTAGGCCAAGTTTTACTTGGTTTGCTACCAAGAGTGACATCCAATTTTGACATTGAATCTCAAAATTCGATGGTTTATGCGAGAATTTGTTCAAGAATTGCTTAGACTATGAAATTGTACGATTTATTGGCTACAACATCAAGAAAGAACGGCCATTTCCAATAAGGACATGATCGTTTCCAATGGCTCCTTCCAATCGAACTCCTTCCAATCGAAATGAGCGTCAGTCTTGAAAGATTTCTAAAAGAGAATTAGGTTTAAAGATTTACAGAATCCTCACAAATCAGAAAATTGATAATTACATTTGCTAATTGCCACCGACCAGCGATCTCTTATCTGCTTCTTTTAAACGCCTTCCTGTCGCCTCATTGGCTCAGTGGCAGAGCGTCTGTCTAGTAAACAGAAGGTCGCTGGTTCGATTCCAGCATGAGGCACCGAAAAATTTTTTTTTTTTAAATTGATTTGTTTTGTTGTAAAACTATTCTAGAAACCAAAAACATAATAAAAAAAGAAAAAATCAAAAAAATCAAATGAATCAATCGTCAATCGTAATTAAACGAAGATTTTGATTTATTCGAATTGTTTGGGGCTAAATTTCGAGTCAATTGATCTCTCGCGATGGAGTGGCTACGGGTATGGTCTTTTCGTGAAAATTTCGACATTCCTCGTCACAACTCCACCGAAGCTCTCAATTGAATGAAGGAGAAGAGGGAAATAACGAAAGGGAAATAAAGATGACACAAATTTGACCATTTGACCACAAATTTGACCACTAAAAGAAGAGCTTTAGAAGAAGAGAAGAGAAGAGAAGAGAAGCTAAAAGAAGGGAGCTGAAGAGAGCTGAAGAGAGCTGAAGAGAGTTGAAGAGAGCTGAAGAGAGTTGAAGAGAGTTGAAGAGCAAGAGAGAGAGCGAGATTTGAGTATTAAATTGAGTATTTGGGTATTTGAGTATTCAAAAACTTTAATTTATTCATTCAAATTCTGTAGCAAGATTGTAGGGCTGTTATTGAACAGCATTCAATCGAAATTCCCCTGATGGTCTCCTAGAAATGATAAGCTGAATGGCCGGCTGCTTTATTCAAATCCAGCTTCATTCAAATCTAAAAACAAACGAAATTTGAATTAGAATTAGAATTTGAATCTGTCTGAATTGAATAATCATAAAATATTCAGCTAATAAAATCTCTGTATTGATAAAGAGGGGAAATCTTTGGCGCCAAGCAGCCGGCCATTCAGCTTATCATTTCTAGGAGAGCCTCAGGGGAATTTCGATTGAATGCTGCTCAATAACAGCCCTATAATCTTGCTACAGAATTTGAATATCGTTATCTTTATGAAAAAAAGGCTTCGGCTTTGAATTGTAAAGTAGAATGTCTCTTGAAACTCTCTTGAACAAGACAAATCAAATAGATCAACCAGAACGGAGAATTTTAAATGCTTAGGTGCTCAGCATATCTACCCAGCATCTGCTCAGGTCAACGCAGATCTGCAAAACAGATCAGGATACCATTCTGAGCTTCTGAATCTCAGCAGTCTTTGAGATATGGGAAAATTAAGCCTAGAACTCAGATTTTGTGAAATTTCATCTTTGTGCTTGCCAGCTTGTCGATTGCGTTCAATTTCAGCTAATTCCCAGCTTCTACAGCGCGAGAATCTCACCAGTCCCGAAAATCTGTAGCAAATTTGTTCAACATTTGCAGAATATTGAAAATAGTGCATTTCTTAGGACGAATGCGTCCCAGATTGATCAAATATCGAAAAATTGTGAGCCACCAACGAACGCTAATGAGACAAGGGCGTGCGTTGCTAGTTGGAAGCAATTCTGGTAGTTTAGCGGGTTACCGGAAAAGTTTAAGAGCAACAATTTCAATTATGGATGTCACAGGAAGTTTTGAGTATAAAAAAAGACTTGAAACTTAGGTCAAGGTCAAGCCAAGCCAAGCCAACCGTTAGAGCCAGGCCAAGCCAACCGCTAGGGCCAAGCCAACCACTAGAGCCAGGCCAAGCCAACCACTAGAGCCAACCAACCACTAGAGCCAGGCCAAGCCAACCGCTAGAGCCAGGCCAAGCCAACCGCTAGGGCCAAGCCAACCATTAGAGCCAGGCCAACCAACCACTAGAGCCAGGCCAAGCCAACCACTAGAGCCAAGCCAACCGCTAGATCCAGGCCAAGCCAAGACAGCCGCTAGATCCAGGCCAAGCCAACCGCTAGGGCCAAGCCAAGCCAACCACTAGAGCCAGGCCAAGCCAAGCCAACCACTAGAGCCAAGCCAAGCCAACCGCTAGATCCAGGCCAAGTCAACCGCTAGGGCCAAGCCAACCACTAAAGCCAGGCCAAGCCAACCGCTAGAGCCAGGCCAAACCAACCACTAGAGCCAGGCCAAGCCAAGCCAACCTGAAATGGAGAATCAATTTAGAGAATCAGGTTAAATTGGAAGAAGTATTATGTTAAGATTCAGAATTTGCAGCTAAATACAGTAGTGATCTTCCGACTTCCGGCTAGTACTGAGAGTTGAAAGTGGAAGAGAGGGCTGTTCGCACGTCCGTTCACTCCAGCCTTTGCCTTTCCCCTCTCTTCTTTTCGATTAGTGTACACCGATCCATCTTTCACTTTCGGAGAAATAGGCATCTCTGGGAAAAATCCTCCGGAAATCGCCACTGCACTTTTCAATGATTCACGAGAGTGATCCCTGGGCTTTTTTTTTTGATTCACTCACTGCACTGGAATCCAGGATCGGTGAATCGGCTTTCGTTTTTACGAATTCACCCATCTTGTAAGAGAATTCGTCAGCTAAAGAGATCATCAAGAAAAACAAAAATTTTTAGGTAAATCTCATCAATGTAACAACTTTTTTGGCAATCCTGGAATGCACACTATTGGTTTCGATCTCTAAAACTGTTCCAAAAGCGATTTTTAGACAAGCCATCACTAGAAAACTTTACCACCTCAAATTCCTGGCTTCTTTGATTGTTTTGTAAAATTTTCTCCCAATTTTCTGTCACTATGGAATGCACAATTAGCTCTTTCACTCATAAAAGCAGTGGGTTTCTCGATTTTTTTTTAGTTTCAGACTTTCGGTTGTCCGATCAGCTGTTTTCTTGGTGAGAAACGAAGGGAAATGTAAAGAAATGAGAAAAATAGAAAACCTGGAAGTCACGAGGAATGCCGGCGTTGAAAAATCCCTTTCTCTCCTTGTTTTCAAGTCTCAATTTTTTTACGCACAGAGAAAAGGAGTTTGAGCGAAAATATAGAAAATGATGAAAGAGGGCCGCAAGAAAAAGCAATTGAATGACTATTTTGGATGCCATTTGAGAGAATGCGCGTGATAGAAACAAGCTCTTTCACTCTTTCTTTCTTTCACTCCCTAAATCAGAGCCGAGTTCAGACTAGCCCGCGCTGGGCAAGTGATCGCTCATTTTTAGTGCGAGAAATTTCACAGAGAGCCTAGTTGGATATCAAATTGATGATTACTGTACCCAAGTTCTAAAAATAACCTTCAACCCGCTAAAGGACACCTGTTCTTGTCGGTTGGTTGTAGTTTAAATGAGCACGACCCGATTTCACCCATTCTTTCACTAGTTTTTGATTGTTTATCAACTCCGGAAACAATTCTGGATGTCACACTAAAGCTACGAGTTGTCAAAGTACAGTCAAAGTACAGTTTAAAGATTATTTTTAAAAATTGAGGAAGTCAAGCTGTAAAATCTCTCTAGATGCAAAGTTTTAAAGAAATTTTTGCGCTATTGGCTTTCCTGGATGTCACACTAGCGATTTAACGTCGGAAAATTTTGTATTCGTGTGAAATTCAAAAATTCGTCAATTATTGGTATCAATGGGTTGTTGAAAGGTGTAAAGTGGAAAATTTCGTACTCGAAATTTATTTTGAACGATTTTTTGGGTATTCTGGAGCACATTGAGCGTTTGGAAACAAAAAAAAACAAAAGAAAATCATTTTTAGGAAAATCCAAGTCTTAATTTGCATTTAACATTTAATTCAATTTGCATTTAACATTTAACCCAATTTGCATTTAACATTTAACCCAATTAACATTTAACATTTAAATGAATTTGCATTTAACATTTAATTGCATTTAATTTGCATTTAACATTTAACCCAATTTGCATTTAATATTTAAAACAATTTGCATTTAACATTTAATTCAATTTGCATTTAACATTTAACCCAATTTGAATTTAACATTTAATTCAATTTGCATTTAACATTTAACATTTAACTTAATTTACATTTAATATTTAACCCAATTTCCATTTAACATCTAAAACAATTTGCATTTAACATTTAATTGAATTTACATTTAACATTTAACTCAATTTGCATTTAACATTTACCTTAATTTGCATTTTCAGCATTAACTCCAAATCGAACTTCTGATTTTGCATTTATAATTCATTTAAATTTGTTCTAATCCACCTGTGCACTCCAGAATTTACAAAAAGCAGCTTATATACTCATTTTCTTAATTTTAAAGCCTCATAAATATGTCCAACTCATTCCTCCACTATCAACTGTTTTTTTTACATAAAAACTACATTTTTCTCCATCCCAAATACCCTTGTGCTTTCCAGAATTAACAAAAACAGCTTATATACTCATTTTCTGTATTTTAAAGCCTCATAAATCTGTCCAACTCATTCCTCCACTATCAACTGTTTTTTTACGTAAAAAGTACATTTTTCTCCATCCCAAATACCCTTGTGCTTTCCAGAATTAACAATGGTAAACTCGAAATTCTCAGAGCTTGCGTAGTTCTCTGTAAATTGGCTCCCAAATGTTGCGGGGAGTGAGTGAAGACAGACGTCTTATTTGTGCTCGGGTCAGCGATTGGCCGAGAGCCAAGCCTGACTTCCAGGATCACTCTTTGCGTCGAGCGTTTCTCGTTCTGCGCGATATTTCCCCCTTAGAACCCTCGAGTGTTTATCTATCATCAAAAGTGACCGCCTTGAGAGAACGAAAGGAAACGGCGGAAACTACAAAAGCTAGGAAATCAAAGAGAAAAGCTGGATAACAGCATAAAGCCCTACACTCTTTTAGTTGACTGGTTAAGTTCTCGTTTACCAATCTACCAGACCCAAGTTCAAGTCCGGTAACACTCAAAAAATTTTTCCTTTACTCGAAATGGATAGATTTCAAAGTTTTCGGCGAGTGTGCGTGCCAGCTTGATATGCAAAGCCATTCGTAAGCTCTCTTCTCTCAATACAAGCGAAAATTTACATAGAGAAGAGTCGAGTGCGGAAATCAAGGAAAGAATTGCCATTTTTATTGAAATATTGGCATTTTCGGGTAAACTGGATGCCAGCTCACAACTCAGTGGAAGAATTACGGGTATCTGCAACAATATAGCGACACCCTGCAATCGTTCCACCTAGTCGAGGAGTGGATGGGGGAGGGGCATAGATAATTGATAATAAACATGAAATCAGATTGTAATTAGCATATGTGCGTTCCAGGATGGACAAAAAAGCGAAAAACAAAGTAATATCGTAGACTGTACGGTGTAGAAAGTCGCAAACTCTTACCACTCAAATATCAGCTTTTACACGTGAGGTACTAAAAAAATTTGCATATATTTGATGAAGCTGGATATCACACAGTAAGAAAAATTTGTATAAAGGGTAATATTGAGAAAATGATAAACCTGGGAGTCTGCATGTTTATATAGTAAGAGTTGGATAACAAAATGCTGAGTCATTGTATAAAATGGGATTAGATATGTAAAATGTAGGCGTCTAGAGACGGCTAGAGACGCGTTGATTCATAAAAATGAGTCATTTCTTGAGAAATTCTTCAAGTTTTCTTATGAAATATCGAAAATTTGCATTTAAAAGCAGAATTTGCATTTAATTAGCATTTAAAAGCAAAATTTGGATTTAATTTGCATTTAATAACAGAATTTGCATTTAATTTGCATTTAAAAGCAGAATTTGCATTTAATTTGCATTTAAAAGCAGAATTTGCATTTAATTTGAGTTTAAAAGCATAATTTGCATTTAATTTGCATTTAAAAGCAGAATTTGCATTTAATTTGCATTTAAAAGCAGAATGTGCACTTAATTTGCATTTAATACCAGAATTTATCGGAATTGAAAGATTTCATTTTCAAAGACCCTACTGCGTTCCAGGATCGCCGAATCGCTGCCATTTAAATTCGGGCGGTGATTCACCGGGGCTGTAAGGAGGGGGACGACGATCCGCCCCCAGGCCAGCTCTTGGAGCCACCGCTCGCCCAGCCGATTCAACTGCCGACTCACCCCTTTTCCCCTCCCCTTGCCCTTGCATCCCCGTTCCCTCCAATGACTGCCTGGGGTGAAGTGAGCGCCCATTTCGGTGAAATTCAAAAGTTGGCAAGATGCCAAACGCTTCTGTCTACGATTTCTCGCTAACTTTTCGAAAGTGATCTGGATCAAAACTGATCTGGATCGAAATCTAGAGATCCTGGATGACACAGGAGATTTTGAAAAGTGATTTTAGTGATAAAGATTTGTTTTGAGACTACAGGGTATTCAACTCAGGGTACTGTCTTGGACAAATACAAATATTGAGAACTGTACATAGACGAGTTTTAAATGCAAATTCGGCTTGCGTGAGCTCCAGATCGTTTACAAATTTGGGAATTATTACGTTTACATCTCGAAAACTCAGCGGAAATCATACGGGTATGGCCCAGGGGAAATCGCACACCCGACGTATCTCCACCGAGTCTTCGGACGTTGTTGGGAGAGTGGCACATGAGCTCCAGAATAGACAAAAAGTCGCTTTGATCACGAAAAACAAGCTCTTGGCAGAGTGCCAACAGCTCGTCTCGAGGACAAAGTGCAAACAGGTGAATATATGATGAAATACGATAAGTTTACAAACTAGATAAGCATTCTGGATGTCACCCTATTGAAATATAGTATAATATATAGGATTTGTGAGAAATGTGGGGTTTCGTAATAGCTGGCTGGAGGACTGAGGGAAATGGTCGGGAAATCCGAGTGAAATCCGGGGATCGGCGAATGAATTTGTGCAAATTGGATGTCATGAAAGGAAATAGAAATGGAATAGATGGGGATCAGGGAAGAAGTGACCACTGGTCACTCACCCACAGCTCGGAGTTGCGAAAGAAGAGACTTGTGAGGCGGGGAGTGGAGGGGAAATGGCGTCTCTTTCACCATATCGATTGATGTAGGCGATGCGGATGCGTGGCGGTTGGAGGGAGAAGAGAGCCCAACCCCCTCGTTATGGGCACCGAGCCAAAGGGTACGATAGAGAGTCCATCAAAGTTTGAGAGGTGTTTGAAAAGGCTACAGGATGAACAGATCTTGCTTAAACTTTGCAAAAATGCAAACTGGAATGCAACTTAGAGTTTATGAAGGTTTAATTCTTTAAAGGATTGAAGAATGGAGGATTGAAGGATGGAGGAGGGAGGATGGAAAGTTTAAGGCAGTATTTTGAGCTATAGAATGAACAGATCTTGCTTAAACTTTGCAAAAACGCAAACTGGAGTACAACTTAGAGTTTATGAAGGTTTAACGCTTTAAAGGATTCAATTTAGCTAACCAGTATGGCAATGGAAAGTCTCTGGCAGTATTTTGAGCTACAGAATGAACAGATCTTGCTTACACTTTAACAATCTGTAAATTGGAATGCATCTTGTAGAGTTTAAGGGAGAATATGTTGAATGGTAATGTTTAAGCCAAAGGCTATGGTAATTGATTCATGAAACGAGCTAAAATCAACACTAGAGAAATGCGAATTTGCTGAAAAAATGAAATTTTCCAAGCTGGAGCGCACACTCAATGAAACTGGACTCAAATGTTGAAAAGATTTCACCAAAAGATTTTAGACGTTTTAACAATCCACGTCGTAACGATAAAGTATTTTTCATTTTAGCTGCTGTGTCGAAGAAGTTGGTCCAAGAGATTTGCGCAAAGCATCAACCAAATAATATGAATATCTTTGTAAAGACATTCACGGGCAGGACCGAGTGTCTCATGCTAAATGGTGATTACACTGTCGAAACGTTGTTGGCTCGTTTGGGCAGGTTCACCCATTTTCACCCCGTTCACCCATTGGCGGCCTGCTTCAGCTGTTTGTCTAACTCGAAGAGTGTTTTTTAAGCTAATCGCTATGCAATCGTTCCAATTTTGTTAAACTAATCGGAACATCTGTATTTATTCAAAGGGGACTTCAAGTTTTCAAATGATGTATAACATTTGGTACATTACGAGTGAGATTTGTATAGTATCTGTATATGCCTCCGTAATTCTGTGCCACCCTGTACAATAGTACAATACAAAATATGGGAATAGGGGCGATAAAAGATGAGTCCGAAGTTTGGACCCCGGACTCTCGAGTAGGCGAATGCCACCAAAGAACACGCCTTAAACTAAGCCTTTAGTTGGGAGTTTTAGCCTGAAAAATCTTTGGGTACTAGTCTAGTTGGAGAGGGGCACAATTGTTTCTTCAAAACCACTATCTCTGGGGTAGTTTTATGCGTTGACTCCGAAAAACATAACGAGAGCTTGAGAAAAGGCGTTTGAAGCGAAGTTTCGAGGATCCAAAGTGCGTGCTTCTATAGAACTATATGGAGCCCAAGCTTCACCATACGGAACCATATGGAGCCTAAGCCATCGACTATTGAAACACTTTTCAAGGTCAAAACTAGAGGCAAAACCATTTTTAGCCACTAAATATTCATTTTCTAACTTAAATTGATTGGTAGAAGCGAAAGAAATTGATAAACATTTTTTGAGATTTTGACACGTGTGGGGGGCCACATGGTCGAAATTTGAAAAATATTTTTTTTGTTTTAATTTAATCAGAAACGTAATCAATAGCTTAAATTATGCCAAAAGAAGTGTTTTTGACTTCAAAAAAATGTTTTGAGAGACCATTTTTAGACCGCTGAATGGCTGGAAAATTCTAACACTTTCACCGTGAATCACCAGGTAAGTTTTTAATACAGGGTGCGGCAAAAGTTCTGACACTTTTTCTAAGAGAAATAAAATTTGCAAACTTTGGCAATATTGATCAAAAAACGATAACAAATTGTTTATTGAAGATAAAACTAACAAAAAATCATAACAAATGTTCAAAATTTCCACCCTTGGCCTCGATGCACTTCTTCAATCGCTTGCGGAAGTTGCCGACGATGGTCGCGCATTGTTGAACAGTGATTTCAGCCCAGGCCCTCTTCAAAGCAGCTTTCAAAGAATCCACGGAGTGAAATCTCTTGTCAGAGATCTTGTCTTCCAAGATCGACCAAACGGAGAAGTCCAGAGGATTCAAATCGGGGCTATTCGACGGCCAAATGTCCTTACCCCAGTAGCCCGGAAACAGCTGATTGCAGAGAGCGAGAGTCGAGCCGGCTCCATGGGCCGCTCTTGATATGCTCTTGAACTCTGCTAGTCCATGTCTGTTTTGTGCGACAAGCGGATCGAGGGGTACAGTAGAACCGTTGAGGGTAGGCCAATCGACGTCGGCCGATAAGCCAACATAGATATGCTCCACCAACACACAAAACGCTTTACCTTTAGGCTTCTAGCAGACGGCGCAAATGCGCCTCTATAACAAAAAAGGATAGAGCTTGCGTTTTTGATCATAAATACGAATTAAAAATGTGATCTCCAGGATCAGCGCCACCCTAGAAAAAAGAAAAAAAAAGAAAAAAAATCGTGCCCCCCATTTTATTAGGGTTGGCCATAAGTTCATGCAGTTCTTAAATTTGCAATTTCTTAAAAACCCGCCAACAGTTTCATCTGAAATTTCTACTGAATAATCTATAATTATATGCTAACTAGTAGCCAAAATTTTATGACTATTGCTTGGTTCAATCGAGAGAGTGAGATATCACTTTATATGACAAAAACTTCTTTATTTACGAAAAATAAAAGAAAATGCAAAAAAAAATCTTGGTACCTTTTCAAACGTTATTTATTTCTAACGAAATTCAGTATCGAGTTGGGCCTCCTTTAGCTTTTATAATCTCCTGAAGTCGGTTTGGCATACTTGCGACCAATCTTTCCGTGGTTCATTGTGAAATTGAGCTCCAAATAGAGTGAACCTTGTACTAAAGCTCATTTTTTGACGCAAAGCAGAATCCTCGCAATTTTCGTTTGACATGTACCCATAATTTAATCTTTACTTTTCTCCATCGTTGTCGAAATCTTCTCCGGAAGGCCAATCGTCGACAAAATCGTCACTACCCATTGCCCGAATCGGTTTAGTTCGGATTTCTACAAAATCAAATGAAATAAAATCAAATGTGTTTATTCGAAAATCCACCTTAAATTCGGCAAAACTCATCCCGACTGTGTCTGTCTTAGAATCGAATTTGGGTAATCGATGTCTCGGGCAAGGTACAAGATGGAAAAGTTGAGGAGTCGAATAGATAAAATTGAATGCCTTAAATGATATTATCGTTGTAATAAAAGCTTTTAACTAACCTGTGGAATAAAGAAAAGCATCGCCGTTTTTGAGAAATGTCCGAGAATTGCCACTACAGCCAACGTCATGCCCGCCCAATAACAGTACGTGTCACCAACGAAAACGCGAGCCGGATACTAAAAGTCAATGAATGAAGGTAAACCTGATAAATTACCTACCTTATTGAAGTTATAGAGGATCCACGATGTTGTGATGAATGGTAACAAAAAGTAGATTGACAACCAATTGTACCAACATTCGATCGGATCTTGAAGGCGATATAGCTAAATAAGTGATTGTAAATTATTGAAACACACCAACAAACCTGTATGACATTGTATAAAGTGATCGATGACGCAATGACGAGACTTTGACCGACCTAAATGAAAATGAGCATGAAATTTCACGTAAACATCAACCTCCAATTCGTTGATTCCTGGGTAAATAATGATCGAATTTGTGCAGAAGACGATCACCATTCCCATGAAAACGTAGTAGAACAAATTGATATCAAGAGAATTTGTTACCTAAACAAAATATTGCTGATCATAAAAAGTTAAAACTTTACCTCAAATCCCAGCAACGAAATAAAGTAACGAGCAATCTTCGGCACGACAATCGTCGTCGAGCTGTCTAAAAATGAAACCAAAATGTTACTTAAAATAAAGCACATAGTAAACCATCAAAACCAACAATGATGAGAGCGTTGGGAAAAGCAACTTTTGACGCCATCTAAAAGAAATCAATTAATCATAAAATCCCACTGAAATTAGCCGTTAACATTTACAAGCTCGTCGTTAATCGATTTACCTATCTGACAACCTAATTAGCATTTAACACCGCAAATATAAAATGGTTCTCCATAAAAATCATTTTATTAGCCATTTTTGCCGAGTTTGCTTGCTAACACACGATTCCTACAAAGTTGGTTCTTTCTCGTTCTTATTTGAAACCTATTTTTGTTTGGTTATAATGTTAGTCTTTCTTGTACCATCTATCACATCATTGCACATCGAAGCGTCAGAAGTTTTCTTTAGATGCTAAGCACCTAATCTCTATAGTAATTCTTTTTTCAGCAGAGTCGCAAAATGTGGACGATCTTTGTGTGCGTGGCCGCAATCTCTCATTCAATCATCAAATATGGCGGCGATACGCGCAAGAAGGAATCACCATCCAACAAATCACAGCCACCACCGGTAATTGGTTCAATTTTACTTTGAAATCTATGAGTAGCCGCATGCTGTGAGTAGCTGACCCAAATAATGCAATCTATTATTACGCATCACTGTCTTGTTTTAGCCAACAGCAAAGGCAAAACCAGCGGTACCAGAACCGGAAGAAGACGCCGACCGAGCAGGGTGAGTTAATTTAACGCTCAAACTTGTATTTCTTGTAACTTTGCTTGTCTTCTCCTTTTCATTCCACAATTCTTCTTTTCAGATAGGAGCAATGTCCAGCACATGACACCCGAAGAATTGGTAAGAGTAGTCTTTGGATCAGGAGAGCAGATGCCGTAAGCATAAGCAAAGCGTACCCCTTTTGACTACAAGAAATACAAGTCAGATACACCCAAATGTGACAAACCAAATCAAGTCCGCCACCTCGAACAATCTCCGCTGCACGTGGATCTGTTGTTCCCTGGTAAGCGGCTAGCCCTTCATTTGGGGCAGAATTCTGGTCACTTAGTCAATTAAAATCAATATACATCTTAGATATTTCAGTGGATTTCCTTTCAGCTTAACCACTACAATTAGCGTCTTTTGTATAATAGCATATACTTTATCCATCAAATAAAGTGATCCAATAAATGTCACAGGAGAATAATTGAAAGTTAAGCTTGCAAAATCACAATGTATGCGAAAATTGTGCAATGTCAGAGATCAAAAAGGAGTTTCTACTTCACACGGAAAGACACAGATTCCATATGGACGAATGGCATCATTTTCCTTGACAATCCAGTAATCATCAAGGCCGGTACAACCGTGTTGAGACTTGGGCACAATTTCACGATGAGATGGATCGACACGAGACTGAAAAAAAAAGACTATTTCCAACAAATCAGTTACCTAATGACTATTAAAGTCACAGTATACAAATCTCACCTGAAGGATCAACTTGTACCATTTTCCATTGTGTTTGTAGGGAGATGCATAAGCAAGTGCAGTCTTTGGATCAGGAGTGCAGTAGATACCGTGTCCATACAAGAAACGATGGCCTTTTTTCTGCAAATAATAAACTTAAGCAAATGTATACTCCAAACCAAATCAAGTCCACCACTAGTAACAATTGATGCAGCACGTGGATCCGTCGTTCCATGGTAAGCAACTGGCCATTCGCCATGAATAGAGCCATTCTCAATTGGGCTAAACAAGTAGTTAACAAAATAAAACAGGAAAAATCACCGCTCTCCTCCGAGGTCTCCGAGCCAGGCATTGTCCCCATATTTGTTAAGAACATCGAGAGCATAACGCATTGACCCAAGTGGGCGAATGTAATGAGATCCACCACGAGAGAATGGTTGCTGATCGACCAAAATGTTCGTGAAATCGCGATTAAACTTTTCGGCAAAGAATCCCGGGTGCATTTTGTAAGCGCTGCATCTTCCTTGCCGACGTCCCGGCATCATACGACGAGCAGCACCACGAAAGCGAGCTTTCGTACCTTAAGGATAAAAAGTAAACACTTTGCCAGAAAATTGACTGTACAAACAAACTGGGCATTTAATAGCAGCCCTAACTCAGACGTTTTAAACTTCGAATTGTTTTTACCACAAAACATGTTTGTGTACTTGAAAAATTAATCTTACCCTTTTCAACAGTTTTCTGGATCGTATTCACATTGAAAACGAGATCGCGTGGTTCGACAATCCTTTCAGAATCAGAATCAGAATCAGAATCAGAACCCGAACACGAATACAAATCCGGATCTGAACGGGCGAGATCTCCCATTGTAAAAGTCCCATTGTTGAGATGACGCATGTGACAGTTGATGCCAGCAAGGAGAGCCTCATCTAAACAAAGAAATTTAGTCAATAGCAAAACATGAAATAAGTTTACCATCGATCGAAAGGGACGACATATTGAAACCAGTCACCGATTCCGAGAAGGTAGATCCCTGAAAGAAAATTAGTTGAAATTTCTGTTCGATAGCATTCAAAGCATAAAAAAAACAAGTCTGCTAACAATTCAAAGGGTATATTAAGAATATAATTTTACAACTACTTATCTCACACCAACTAAAAACTTTCTCAAACACTTATTTGGATTGCCACCTCCGTATATTCCAATTACTTAAAGATTAATCGAACAATCGTTAAACCATGAAACAACTGATATTGGATACGCTCCTCGATTTCGAGAAGTGGAGCTAACGAACAAGAAACAAATTATGCGAGCTGTAGTAGGACACAAATCAAGATACAAATGTTAAAAAATACGATTCAAACGTCTTCTAGGAGCTATGCATAACGTGCCAACGTTGACACCGTAGTGTTGCTAAGCAATCCGCGCGAATTTCTCTAGAATGACACAAGGAGCAAGTCAACTTACATAACCCGCGGTGGTCTTCGCTCTTACAACGTATCCTGCAATTTATAGGCTTATAACTGTCCAAAGTGCACTAGAACTATTTTAAAAAGCTATAGCCCGTCCAACTTTATAAGGAAAGCTTCAATAAAATTGTCTAAGGCGAGCCAAAAATGCGAATGCAACAGATAAATTTGAAAACATTGCTGATTTCGGAATTTGGAGAATGAAATGAAAAATGATTCCCCTTCCGACGAAAATTTCCTGTACAACTCAAAATATTCAATTGAACAATTGCTTCCCGATAAAAAGTTGACCGAATTTATACTTGCAAAATCAACTGAATATTCGAAAAAGCTGTCTATTTAAAAAGCCACGTTTTGGAAAACTTTTAAATTTCTTTTGTTGTGGATTTCTCTGTGCAATGTGTCTGTTTCTAACTGTTAAAACTTTCAAATCTTTATTTTCTTTGAAATGTCGTCTTGGGTCGTCAAACGTCGAACAAAAAAAACTATAAAAATTGAAGGTGAACCCGAAGTTATTGACAGACGCAATTATCCAAAAAAGACTAGCACAATTCAAGAGCATATTAAAAACTTACCTGGTAATTCACGGTGAAAGTGTTAGAATTTTCCGGCCATTCAGCGGTCTAAAAATGGTCTCTCAAAACATTTTTTTGAAGTCAAAAACACTTCTTCTGGCATAATTTAATCTATTGATTACGTTTCTGATTAAATTGGAGCAAAATAAAAAGAATTTTTTTCAAATTTCCCCACATGTGTCAAAATCTCAAAAAATATTTTTCAATTTCTTTTGCCTCTACCAATCAATTTAAGTTAGAAAATGAATATTTAGTGGCTAAAAATGATTTTGGCCCTAGCTTTGACCTTGAAAAGTGCCTCAATAATCGATAGCTTGGGCTCCATATAGTTCCATATGGTGAAGTACACTATAGAAGCACGCACTTTGGAGCCTCGAAACTCCGCTAAAAACGCCTTTTCTCAAGCTCTCGTTATGTTCTTCAGAATCTACACATAAAACTACCCCAAATCCCCAAGTAAATTTTATTGATATCTTTATTTAAAGGAGAGTTCAAGCTTTCAAATAATGTATAAGATTTGGTACATTACGAGTGAAATTTGTATGTTATCTGTATATGAAGCATTCAGGTGCCACAATAAAATATCAATAAAATTTACTTGGGAACTTTTTCTTTTCTTTCTAATACTTTTTGTTGCTTTTAATATTGTCTTATTTTTGGGATGGCGATGGACAAACGAATAATTCTCTCCCTCGCGCAAAAGACTCAACTTATCAAGGATAAACGAGGAGGAAAATACATGAATGATGAAATTGAAGCCAAGTACGGATTGAAGAAGAGCGTTTTTTATGCGATTTTGGCACAAAGTGAATCAATATTAGGAAAAGCTTTGACTTCATCGCCAACAATCAAATAAGCAGGTGTAGCGAAGGATGAAACTTTAGAAGAAGCAATTCTATCATGGTTCAAGGCGCAGCGCAGTCGAAATACTCCAATTGGTTTAACAAAATTGGTATGATTGCATCAGCTTAGCGATTAGTTTAAAAAAACACTTCGAGTCAGACAAGCAGCTGAAGAAGACACCCAAGAAATGGGTGAACCTGCCCGAACGAGCCAACAACGTTTCACCTCAACACGTTCACTTTAATTTTTATGAATCTTTTTGCATCTTACTTTTTTGTTACCACAATAATTTTAAGAAAATGGCAAGAGAAAACAAGCTTTCTAACTACGAAAAAGGCCAAATCGACACGCTCCATGGTCTTGATGTGAAACGGTCGTTTTTGATGCTCTATGAGTTTTTCTGGCTTGAATCTGCAAAAATCTTAAGTAATTTGTTGAATCTAGGATTTTTTGATGTGCTCTTTTCAATAAAAAAGATTTCGAACAGTAGCATGCTGCTAGTTTAAGAAATTGCGATTTTCTTGGGTGAACATATTGATGTGAAACGCGGTGTACTTTTGTGTCATAGGTAAGGGAAGTATAATTGATCTTGTAATACCCCGTTCTGTTTCTTTTTAGGTGTTCAAAGACGAAATATTATAGCCGAGCCCATCAAAACAACGCAACCGGTATTCCTATGGCAATAAAAAAGCACGACTACTTGCCAACAGAAAGCAAAAAATAGGTAGATGATCAAGGCATTATTGCTTGTGTAATAAATGCGTTTTTAGATTCGAATTGCGCACGAAAATGTTAAATGTCAAGCATAGATGGGTGCCCCGTCAAAGAAGTTGTACGGCAGACAATAACAAGCAGTTCACCCGACGTAACACGACTGCCCAATGTTTCCGGTGTGCGAAAAATGGTGAGGGGGCAGCGAGCAATTCCCGCCTCAAAAATGTGGCCAAGTCCGATGGATGATTAAATTATGCCAGAAGAAGTGTTTTTGACTTCAAAAAAATGTTTTGAGAGACCATTTTTAGACCGCTGAATGGCCGGAAAATTCTAACACTTTCACCGTGAATCACCAGCTAAGTTTTTAATATGCTCTTGAATTCTGCTAGTCCTTTTTGGATAAGTGCGTCTGTCAATAACTTCGGGCTCACCTTCAATTTTTCTAGCTTTTTTTCCTCGACATTTGACGACCCAAGACGACCTTTCAAAGAAAATAAAGATTTGAAAAAGTTTTAACAGTTAGAAACTGACACATTACACGGTGAAATCCACAACAAAAGAAATTTAAAAGTTTTCCAAAACGTGGCTTTTTAAATAGACAGCTTTTTCGAATATTCAGTTGATTTTGCAAGTATAAATTCGGTCAACTTTTTATCGGGAAGCAATTGTTCAATTGAATATTTTGAGTTGTACAGGAAATTTTCGTCGGAAGGGGAATCATTTGTCATTTCATTCTCCAAATTCCGAAATCAGCAAAGTTTTCAAATTTATGTGTTGCATTAGCATTTTTGGCTTGCCTTAGACAATTTCATTGAAGCTTTCCATATAAATTTCGATGGGCCACGACTTTTTAAAATAGTTCGCACTTTGGACAGTTATAAGCCTATAAATTGAAGGGTACCTTGTAATAGCCAAGACCACCGCCGGTTATGGAAGTTGACTTGCTCCTTGTGTCATTCTAGAGAAATTCGCGCGGATTGCTTAGCAACAGAACGATGTCAACGCTGGCACGTTATGAATAGCTCCTAGATGACGTTTGAATCGTATTTTTTAACTTCCGCTTCTTGATTTGTGTCCTACTGCAGCTCACATGATTTGTTTCTCTTTAGTTAGCTCCACTTCTCGAAATCGAGAAGCGCATCCAATATCAGTTGTTTCATAGTTTAACGATTGTTCGATTAATCTTTAAGTAATTGGAATCTACGGAGGTGGCAATCTATATAAGGGTTTGAAAGAGTTTTTAGGTGGTGTGGAAAAAGTATTTGTACAATTATATTCCAAATTCTTAATATATCCTTTGAATTGTTAGCAGACTTATTTTTTTATGCTTTGAATGCTATCGAACAGAAATTTCAACTAATTTTCTTTCAGTGATCTACCTTCTCGAAATCGGTGACTGGTTCCAATATGTCGTCCCTTCCTCTCAATGGTGAACTGATTTCATGTTTTGTTGACTAAATTTCCTTGTTTAGATAAAGCTCTCCTTGCTGGGATTAACTGGCACATGCATTTTCTCAACAATGGGACTTTCGACTCAGATCTCGGTTGGGATTCAGATCTCGGTTCCGATTTCGATTCGGATTCTGGAAGGACTGTCAAACCACGCGACCTCTTTTTCAATGTGAATACGATTCAGAAAACTGTTGAAAAGGGTAAGTTCAATTTTTTAAGTGCACAAACTTTTTTTTGTGATAAAAACAATTCGAAAGTTAAAACCTCTGAGTTAGGGCTGCTATTAAATACCCGATTGGTTTGTACAGCCAATTTTCTGGCAAAGTGTTGACTTTTTATCCTTAAGATACGAAAGCTTGCTGTCCTGATGCTGCTCGTCGTTTGATGCCGACACGTCGAGAAGGAAGATGCAGCGCTTACAAAATGCACCCGGGATTCTTTGCCGAAAAGTTCCATTACGATTTCACGAAGATTTTGATTGATCAGCAATCATTCTCTCGTGGCGGAGCTCATTACATTCGCCCACTTGGGTCAATGCGTTATGCTCTCGATGTTCTTGACAAATATGGGGACAATGCCTGGCTCGGATACGTAGGGCGGTAATTTTTCTTGTTTTATTTTATTAACTACTGGTTTAGCCAAAGTGCGAACGGCTCTATTGATGGCGAATGGCCAGTTGCTTATCATGGAACAACGGATCCGCGTGCTGCTGAAATTGTTCGTAGTGGTGGACTTGATTTGGTTTGTTATTTTTGCTTTTGAATGTGGGTAATCGTGGATCCTTTGTACAAAATATTCTTCTAGGGGAAAGGAAATCGCTTTACTTTTGGTTATGGCATTTACTGCACACCAGACCCAAAGACTGCGCTCTATTATGCATCTCCTTACGAACATAATGGAAAAAGCTACAAGTTGATCGTTCAGGTGGGATTTGTTACGGACTTTAATAGTCAATAAGTAACTGATTTGTTGGAAAGATTCATTTTGTTTCAGGCTCGTGTCGATCCATCTCATCGTGAAATTGTGCCCAAGTCTCAACACGGTATTGCTGGCCTTGATGATTACTGGATTATCAAGAAAAATGATGCCATTCGTCCATATGGAATCTGTGTCTTTCCGTGTTAGGTAGAAACTCCTTTTTGATCTGTGACATTGCACAATTTTTGCATACGTTATTATTTTGCAAGCTTGACTTTCAATTATTCTACTGTGTCATTCATTGGATCACTTTATTTGGTGGATAAAGTAGATATTATACAAAAGGCGCTAATTGTAGTGGTTAAGCTGAAAGGAAATCCACTGAAATATCTCAGATGTATATTGATTTTAATTAACTAAGTGACCAGAATTCTGCCCCAAATGAATGGCTATTCGCTTACCATGGAACAACAGATCCACGTGCTGAAGAAATTGTTCGAAGTGGTGGACCTGATTTGGTTTGTCACATTTCAGTTTATCTGACTTTTAGGCAAAAGCGGTACACTTTGCTTATGCTTACGGCATCTGCTCTCCTGATCCAGGACTACTCTTGCTTACGCATCGACTTATCACTACGATGGAAGAACCTACAAGTTGATTGGGATCGATCCAGCTCGTCGTGAAATTGTGCCCAGGTCGAAACACGGCTCTGCCGATCTTGATGACTACTGGATCGCCAAAGAGAATGATGCCATTCGTGCTTATGGAATTTGTGTTTTCCTTTGAAAACTTCTAACTGTTTTTTTCGCTTTGCACATCCATCCCAATTTGTTATAACGACAGTTGTTACGGTGCCTTCCATTTTGCACATAAATACCTTCGTCATTCCAGTTACATTCACTAGATAAATCCATTGCGTTAAAGAAGTACACATTGGGATGCTTGATGAATGTTGCTGGATATTTATGAACGCCCTCGAAAAAGTATTTAGGTATAAGTTTACGTTGCAAATACTGTCTCTCGTTTTTAAAACGACTAGGTATGGTTTTTATGGTGTCCTTAACTGAAAAGTTGCATAAATTGAAGTTTTAGACGTTTATTCCCGCAGGACAAATTTATGGCCTTCTTCTCGGCGACCATCTCGTCCACGCGTTGGTCTATTTTTGATTGGCGATCTTGGCCAATTCTTCGGGTGTTATGTCTGGACATTGCTCGTAGCTAAAAAGAAGAATTATTGAATGAAAAAGACAATCGAGTACTAGTTACTTAGTTACTAGAGTTAAAAGTTTAAGACTTTTCTTTCCATTAACAACATTCGAAAAGTTCCCAATAAGGATCTCAAAGTCACAAACTAATTGTAGTATGTAACACAGTAAAAAGAAAGCAATAGGTCATAAGCAATGTCAATAGGGAAAGAGGTTAATTAGTTTTTTTTTAATATTAACCATTATTTTTATTATTTTTAGTTGAGCAACGCTCCAATTCCCGAGCCGATAGGTGTCATCACTGCAGCCGTTTATCTTATTATCATGTTCATCTTCATACCATTCCCATTTCTCGAATGGACATACACAGAGTCAGTTTTTATGATATTCTTAATGGAAAAGTTGTATAAAGCTATATAAATGGAATTTTTAGGCGTTTATTCCCGCACGATAAATTCTTGGCCTTCCTCTCAGCGATCATCTCGATTTGCACAGCAATTTTATTGGGTTTCACCGATGATATGCTTGATTTGAGGTTAGTTTAGAAGATGTAAAACAAGATTTCTCAAATTTTTAGCTCAAATCAACCCCTTTATTCATTAATAAAAAAATTGAGTGGTGACAAAAAAAATAGGCTTGATTTCTTGGCGACATCTCATCTACTCGTTCGTCTATTTTTGATTGGCGATCTTTGCCAATTCTTCGGGTGTCATGTGCTGAACATTGCTCCTATCTAAAAAGAAGAGTTGTTGAATGAAAAGGAGAAGACAAGCAAAGTTACAAGAAATACAAGTTAGAGCGTTAAACTAACTCACCCTGCTCCTTCAGCGTCTCCTTCCAGTTTTGATGCCGCTGGTTTTTCCTTTGCTGCTGGCTAAAATAAAAAAAAAAGTTACGGGTAGTGCATTTTTCATTTTTCGGGTCAGTTGCCCATCGGCATACTGCTACTCATAGATTTCATAGTAAAATTGAATCAATTTCCGGTGGTGACTATGATTTGTTGGGTAGTGGTTCCTTCTTGCCCTTGTCGTCACCACATTTTATTAAATGAGATTGCGGCCACGCACACAAAGATCATCCACATTGACCATGTCCACATTTTGCGACCGTTAAACAGGAAAGATTTGAAAAAGGTCAAAGAAACTAGTGGTATTTAAAATGTTAAATATCCAATGAAACAATAAAGACTAATCTTATAAACAATAAACAAAACAATAAAAACTAAGCCAAGTAAAAAGTTTTCAAATAAGAAAAAAACCAACCTTTGTAGGAATCGTGTGTTAGGAAACAAACTCGGCAAAAGTAGTTAGTCAAATGATTTTTATGGAGAACCATTCTATATTTGTGGTGTTAATTGCTAATTAGGTTGTCAGATAGGTAAATCGATTAACGACGAGCTTGTAAATGTTAACGGCTAATTTCAGTGGGATTTTAAGTAGTTAATGAAATGATTTTTATGGAGAGCGTCGAACCATTTGGTGTGAAATGCAAATTAGGTTGTCAGATATGTAAACCGATTAAAGTTTACTGATTGATGAGCTTGTAAATGCTAAGGGTAGTTTTTTTTGAATACCTTTATGATTACTTGTTCTTTAGATGGCGTCACAAGTTGCTTTTCCCAACACTCTCATCATTACCGGTTTTGATGGTCTACTATGTACAAGGTGATTTGATTCATTCTAAATGATCTTTTAGTTTTAATTCAGGCAGCTCGACTACGATTGTTGTGCCGAAGATTGCTCGTTCCATTGTTTCATTTCTTGGATTTGAGGTAAAGTTTTAACTTTTTATGGTCAACAATATTTTGGTTTAGATGACAACTTCCCTTGACATCAATTTAAGTTATTATTGTTATTGTTATTTGATGCATTGATAGCCACCAGACAGAACATTTCAACTGTTTTCCTTTTAGTGATCCACCTTCTCGAAATCGGTAGCTGTTTTCAATATGCCAACGCTCTCGATTGAAGGTGAACGTATTTAATGCTTTGATATTGACAATTTTTTTTTGTTTAGATGAAGCTCTCCGTGTTGGTATCAACTATCATATGTGTCGCCTCAAAAACAAGCCCTTTGATCCAAATCCAGAAGCCATTGCCGCTGGTATGATTGTCGAACCGCGCGAGCTCTTTTTCGATGTGAGTACAGTTGAAAAAGGTAAGATCTCAATTTTTAAAGTAGTGGTTTTCGGGCATGACCACGTGGTAACGATAAAGTATTTTTCATTTTAGCTGCTGTGTCGAAGAAGTTGGTTCAAGACATTCGCGCAAAGCATCAACCAAATCATATGACTATCTTTGTAGCGAAATTGTCGGGAAAGAGAATCGGACTCGAGCTAAATGATGATTACACTGTGGAAGAGCTGAGTACGCTTATTCAAGACAAGGAAGGAATTCCTTCCGATCAACAGCGTTTCATTTTTGCTGGACAGCAATTGGAGAATGGAAGGACTTTGAGTGAATACAGCGTCAAAAATAAGTCGAGAGGTTCGAGAGGGGGTTGAAAAAATAGTAGTGCGCACTACTATTACAGAGAATACGGTATATACCTTTTTGATGTACTGTAGTGCAAAAGAGACTTGAACTTTACAGCTTCTACATATTTGTATGTTTATTTTTGTTTAGATCACAAAGTTTTCTTTGTGAATCACCTTGCCGAACATTACCCAATAAAGATCAAAAGGTGTTTCAGCGTTTTGTTTTTCTTGTCAAATCGAATTTTCCAAAATTCTGCGAGAAATTCAAAAAATCTAAAGCTTCAGAGACTTCAGAGAACGCCCGTTCGCAACAATCGTTTCAATCGAAACAATCGAAAGCACAGAAATCTTGGGACTGGGAAAGAAAAGGGGAATTGATAAAGGGAAAAGATTGGGGAATTGGGGGAATGGAGAGAGATAAGAAATTGAAAATAATTTTCGAAAAGGCTAACTGGCCTTGTACAGGGGCGTGACCACTGACTCTAAATTTTGAAGCTTTAGATCATTTAATATTTTAAACTTGCTTGTACTCATATTGTTCTTATTTTGATCACTTTTGAACAACCTTTTTGAATTGAATAACTTTTTTACACATTTATAGAAAATTTACTTTATTGAGTTCTATTTGACTTGCAATTTTTCAAGCATTGATAACAAAATGAGACTCTTTCGCAAAAAGAAATAATGGTCATAGTCTGTGTCGTGGAAACCGTGGAAAAGGGGCCACAATTTTAGAATCAGAATCTTTTGCATTTGGTGCTCTGCTTGCCTGGTACTTGGCATAGTCTTTTTGAAATTCTGATATGAAAGCAATTTCAACACCTCACCCGCTTTGCCACTTATCGATTTTCCTGTCGTTTCATGATTTTGTGTTTTAAAGCTTTTGGGCAACCAAACTTCATTTAACAATGGAGAATGACATTTTCGTAAAGTTGAAGGCGCTCAAAAATAGCCATCATACAGAGATTTCAACTGTTTTCCTTTCAGTGATCCACCTCCTTGAAATCAGTAGCTGTTTTCAATATGCCAAAGCTCTCGATTGAAGGTGAACTTATTTAATGTTTTGATATTGACAATTTTTTTGTTTAGATGAAGCTCTCCGTGTTGGTATCAACTATCATATGTGTCGCCTCAAAAACGAGCCCTTTGATCCAGATCCAGAAGCCATTGCCGATGGTATGATTGTCCAACCACGCGAGCTCTTTTTCGATGTGAATACAGTTAAAAAAGGTAAGATCTCAATTTTTAAAGTACTGGTTCTCGGGCATGACCACGTCGTAACGATAAAGTATTTTTCATTTTAGCTGCTGTGTCGAAGAAGTTGGTTCAAGACATTCGCGCAAAGCATCAACCAAATAATATGACTATCTTTGTAGCGACATTGACGGGAAAGACAATCACTATCATGCTAAATGGTGATTACACCGTCGAAGAGCTGCGTACGCTTATTCAAGACAAGGAAGGAATTACTCCCGATCAACAACGTCTCATTTTTGCTGGACAGCAATTGGAGGATGGAAGGACTTTGAGTGAATACAATATCCAAAATGGATCTATTATTGATTTGGTGCTGAGACTTCGAGGAGGAGGAGGAGGAGGATGTACCGCTTATCAAATGAACAAGGAATGCTTTGCTGAAACGTTCAATTACGATTTCACGAAGCTTTTGATCGATCAGCAACCATTCTCTCGTGGTGGAGCTCTTTACACTCGTCCACTTGGATCAAAGCGTTATGCTCTCGCTGTTCTTGACAAATATGGGGACAATGTCTGGCTCGGAAAGGTTGCGCGGTAATTTTTCTTGTTTTATTTTGTTAACTACAGGTTTAGCCCAATTGAGTGCGGCTCTATTCATGGCGAATGGCCAGTTGCTTATCATGGAACGACGGATCCGCGTGCTGCTGAAATTGTTCGTAGTGGTGGACTTGATTTGGTTTGTTATTTTGGCTTTTGAATAAATAGTGGGGAATCGTGGATCCTTTTTACAAAATATTCTTCTAGGGGAAAGGAAATCGCTTTGTTTTTGGTTATGGTATCTACTGCACACCAGACCCAAAGACTGCACTTGCTTATGCATCTCCTTACGAACACAATGGAAAAACCTACAAGTTGATTGTTCAGGTGAGATTTGTTACATACTTCTTAATCGTACACATACAAACGATACAGAACAACTCAAACTTATTCCTTGGAAATACTCTATTAATTTTGTTTCAGGCTCGTGTCGATCCATCTCGTCGTGAAATTGTGCCCAAGTCGAAACACGGTGTTGCCGATCTTGATGACTACTGGATTGTCAAGGAGAATGACGCCATTCGTCCATACGGAATTTGTGTCTTTCCTTGCTAGACTTGCACGTTGATTATTTTTCATTTGTTAAGTTTCACTTTGTTACCGTATTCTCTCTAATAGAGGTGCACTCTTTAATAGTAGTGCACTCTCTAATAGTATTGCGGTCCAGGAGGGGGTTCAAAAAATAGTAGTGCACCCCCGAAAATTTGAATTTCTGTTTGCTTCTTTTTCATCTAAACCTTTTTGACTTTATGTTTATGTGACATTCTAAAGCTATTCAAGCAAGCAAAAGTGAGGCTTTTTTTATTCATTTATTAACTATTCTTCACATGAAAAAGTTAGCAAAAAATCTAAAATTGTTGTGCAAAGTGCAAAAACATCTTTTTGTTGTTTCCACACATTGTTTTAGTGGCACATTAACTCAAATTTGCTTACGAGGTTCGCGCAAAGCTATAGCTTTTGCTCTTATATACAGTGCCGGACAAAAGTTTAAGAACATGACCTCAAGTTATGGAAAAAGCTCAATATCTTTTAGAAGGTGAAGAATTTCATTTAGGCCTGTAAAGCATTCCTGTAAAGCATTTTTGTTTGTCTCAATTTCAGGAATTAACCACATTCTATAACAGGTTACAAATCTAAATACAAAAAAAGTCTTTGAGACTTTACAGGAAAGAGCCGGTATTCTAGCCGGACAAAAGTTTAAGAACAAGTACTGTTTAACAAAGTTTATTAAAAAAAATAACAATTAAAGCAACAAAAGCTATTAACAAGTTCAATACTTAGTCGGAGCACCATTGGCTTTGATCACTGCTTGACAACGACGCGGCATACTTTCGATCAACTTCTCAATGAAACTTTTTGGGATCTTGTTCCATTCTTGTTGAATAGCCTCAAAAAGAAGATCGCTGGTCGCAAATTTTTTACCTTTTAGTCCACGCTCAACTTGACTCCACATGTTTTCAATCGGATTAAGATCTGGAGATTAAGCTGGCCACTCTAAAAGATCAACATGATTATCGGCAAACCATTTCTTGATGATCCTCGCTGCATGTTTTGGGCTGCATGTGGAAGCCTGACTCTCTCAATGATGTCACGGTATTGAAATTGGTCCATTATTCCCTGAACACGCTCCAAAGGTCCATGACAGTCAAATGAAAAACATCCCCACACCATGACATTGCCACCTCCATGCTTAACCGTACCAACAGCGTATCGTGGGTCATTTCGGGTGTTCGGCGGGCGACGAACATGTTTGATTCTGTCCGTATTGCTCATGTTGAACTTGGATTCATCTGACCAAAGCACGTTCTTCCATTCGGCAACCGTCCAATCCTGGTGTGTTTTAGCAAAATTCAGTCTGGCTTTCTTATTTTTGGCAGAGACGAACGGTTTATGAGCAGCAATTCGACCAAAGAGTTGACTTTCGTTCGAACGTCTTTATATTGTTCTCTGATGAACATTCGACGCTCCAACAGCTTCACGAATCTCAGGAGCAGTCAAAAACGGGTTCTTCTTGGAAGCTAGTGTGCTGCGTCGATTCATCCTGAGCAATATTTTGCACATTTAAAAACGAAATCTCAAAAAAACTTACGTGTCACTGGTTTTTCGAGGTCTTCCCATCTTCTTTTTCGGCTTCGGGTTCTTCCTACGTTGATAAGCTTGCCAAACAGAGTGCCTTTTTCGTCCTATTGCCGTAGCGATCTCTTCAAAGGTCTTGCTTTGAAGATCCCTCATTCGGACAATGGTATTCACATCAGAAGGTGAGATTCGTTGAGTTTTGGCCATTTTTTCTAAAAAGTAACATAAAAATGCCAAAAAAAATCAATGAAAAATGAAATATTGCATTAAAACAATGTTTGTTCTTAAACTTTTGTCCGGCTAGAATACCGGCTCTTTCCTGTAAAGTCTCAAAGACTTTTTTTGTATTTAGATTTGTGACCTGTTATAGAATGTGGTTAATTCCTGAAATTGAGACAAACAAAAATGCTTTACAGGAATGCTTTACAGACCTAAATGAAATTCTTCACCTTCTAAAAGATATTGAGCTTTTTCCATAACTTGAGGTCATGTTCTTAAACTTTTGTCCGGCACTGTACCTGTATAAAGTTTGAGAATTGACTTACCTTTTGCGACGCTAAGCTTTATTGTTATCAAAACTCAATCCTAGAAAATAATCCATCATGTTCGATTTTAATATTATATAATTTTTGTTGGTCACCTTTACTATTGTCTAAATAATCTTTTTCTTTAAGTATGGATCTCGATGGGAACTCGCTTGATGAATTCGAAAATTTTCGAGTTTGTCGTGAACATGAGGAACATGTGGAATTCTTCAAGAGGATTGACAATCAAGTGGCCGAGCAAAATGCCGGCTACAAACCAACGATGTTGCTGAGAAGTCTTTGTGTGACTCGGATGCACCATCCGCGAAAATTCGCGATGTTTCGTCATTCAAACAAAGCTGAAAGCTATTGATTTTGCTGAAAAAGTAAAGGCTGCAGCGCGAAAATTTGGATTCAGTCGTCAAAATATTCCAAAAATGGTGTGAGCAAAAGGAAGAACTCGAGGAACAAAACAGAGATATCGGAAAAGGAAAAAAACGAATCAAAGGCGGTGGACGAACGGATGTCGATTTTGACAAGGATCTTGTTGCTTGGATTCAAGAAATGCGGGCAAAGAAGATGCGAGTGATACGAAAAATGATTCAACGTCAAGCCAAGTTAATGTAGAAAGGTGACGAGGAATTTTCGGCATTAGAGGGATGGCTAAATTTGTTCATGTCAAGACACAAATTGTCAACTCGCCGGCCCACAACTGTATGTCAAAAGGAGCCAAAGGAGTACGTGAAAGAGTTGCAAGAATTTTTGGAATAAAGTTTATATCTGTCTTACTTCGGTAAATGATAAAACTCTTTAATAGTACTGCACTCTCTAATAGTATTGCAGTCCAGGAGGGGGTTCAAAAAATAGTAGTGCGCACTACTATTAGAGAGAATACGGTATTCTCTTTTCCGTGTACATACTTATCATTGGATTGCACACTGATTCTCTCTCATTTGTTAATTTTCATTTTGTTATTCTCTTCTGCATGTACATCTTTTTACAGCTTTTGAAATTGCGGACAATGAGAAAAACTCAAGCTTTATAAGCGTTTTTCGCCTCAATACAAAAGGGAAGTAGCAGCCGTTTAGCTGAGTATCATTACCGTAGTCAGCAAAATTCATTGTCATTTTCACTTCATAATTTCATATTGTTGCTCGCATGGTGCTTGTTATTTTCGTTAAGGGTACGATAGAGAGTCCATCAAAGTTTGAGAGGTGTTTGAAAAGGCTACAGATTGAACAGATCTCGCTTAAACTTTGCAAAAATGCAAACTGGAGTACAACTTAGAGTTTATGAAGGTTTAATTCTTTAAAGGATCAAATTTTAGTTAACCAGTATGGTAATGGAAAGTTTAAGGCAGTATTTTGAGCTACAGAATGAACAGATCTTGCTTAAACTTTAACAATCTGTAAGTTGGAGTGCATCTTGTAGAGTTTAAGGGAGAATATGTTGAATGGTAATGTTTAAGCCAAAGGCTATGGTAATTGATCCATGAAACGAGCTGAAGAAAGAAATAAGAGAAACAGAGAAATGCGAATTTGCTGAAAAAATGAAATTTTCCAAGCTGAAGCGCACACTCAATGAAACTGAACTTAAATATTCAAAAGACTTCATAAAAGATTTTAGACGTTTCAACAATTGGATGAGTCTTAAAGAAGTACTGTAGCTGTTCAGTCGTGACTGAACAGTAGTGTAACAGCAGGCATAGAGTAGTGCGACTAGTCGCACTACTGTATTTTGTTCCAAAACGGTTCCAATACGGTTCCTATTTTGATCTGATACGGTTCCAATACGGGTCCAATACGGTTTCTTTTAAGGTTCCAACACGGTTCCATTACGGTTCCTTTTAAGGTTCCAATACGGTTCCCATATGGTTCCAATACGGTTCCAACACGGTTCCAATACGGTTCCTTTTAAGGTTCCAATACGGTTCCAAAACGGTTCCTTTTAAGGTTACAATATGGTTCCAAGACGGTTCCAATACGGTTCCTATTTTGATCTAATACGGTTCCATACGGTTCCAATACGGTTCCTATTTTGATCCAATACGATTTCAATACTCCAATACACCTGGGGAACTCCTTCTCCACTTTTTATTTTATTTTGGAATAACTTTTCCGATCGTAAAATCTTTAAGCAAGAGAAAAGATAAGGATTTTGATTCCAAAAATAGGAATCGAGGCGCTTTTTCTTGCAAGATAAAAAATGTGAAAGAAGCAAAAAAGGAGTCATTGGCTTTTCAGCTCTCATTTAGGCATTGACAGTTTGGCATTCTTCTAGTTCTCTTCAAAAGGCTTTCAATTTCAATTTCAATTTTAAACTGAACATTTCTCATACTAAAACTGTTGTAAAAAGGTATTCGTACAATTGCTTTCTTAATTTTCTTTTTTAACAAAGATTTTTTTCTTTTCTTTTTCTTTTTCTGATTTGATGCATTAATAGCCATCAGAACATTTTAACTGTTCTCCTTTCAGTGATATACCTTCTTGAAATCAGTAGCTGTTTTCAATATGCCAAAGCTCTCGATTGAAGGTGAACTTATTTAATGTTTTGATATTGACAATTTTTTTGTTTAGATGAGGCTCTCCGTGTTGGTATCAACTATCATATGTGTCGCCTCAAAAACGAGCCCTTTGATCCAGATCCAGAAGCCATTGCCGATTTTATGATTGTCCAACCACGCGAGCTCTTTTTCGATGTGAATACAATTAAAAAAGGTAAGATCTCAATTTTTAAAGTACTGGTTCTCGGGCATGACCACGTCGTAACGATAAAGTATTTTTCATTTTAGCTGCTGTGTCGAAGATGTCGGTCCAAGAGATTCGCGCAAAGCATAAACCAAGTAATATAGCTATTTTTGTAAAGACATTGACGGGAAAGACAATCACTCTCGAGCTAAATGGTGATTACACTGCCGAAGAGCTGAAGATGCTTATTCAAGACAGGGAAGAAATTCCTCCTGATCAACAACGTCTCATTTTTGCTGGACAGCAATTGGAAGATGAAAAGACTTTGAGTGAATACAATGTCAAAAAAGAATCTACTATTCATTTGGTGCTGAGACTTCGAGGAGGAGGATGTACCGCTTATCAAATGAACAAGGAATGCTTTGCTGCAGAGTTCAATTACGATTTCACGAAGATTTTGATCGACCAGCAACCATTCTCTCGTGGTGGAGCTCTCTACACTCGTCCACTTGGATCAATGCGTTATGCTCTCGCTGTTCTTGACAAATATGGGGACAATGTTTGGCTTGGAACTCTTCGGTAATTTTTCTCCTGTTTTATTTTGTTAACTACAGCTTTAGCCAAAGTGCGAACAGCTCTATTGATGGCGAATGGTCAGTTGCTTATCATGGAACAACGGATCCGCGTGCTGCTGAAATTGTTCGTAGCGGTGGACTTGATTTGGTTTGAAGTATACATTTGCTTAAGTTCATTATTTGCAGAAAGAGGGCAAACGTTTCCTGTTTGGACATGGTATCTACTGCACACCAGACCCAAAGACTGCACTCGCTTATGCATCGACTTATCACTACGATGGAAAAACCTACAAGTTGATTGTTCAGGTGGGATTTGTTACATACTTCTTAGTCGTACACATACAAACGATAAATAACAACTCAAAATTATTTCTTAGAAATACTTTATTAGTTTTGTTTCAGGCTCGTGTCGATCCATCTCGTCGTGAAATTGTGCCCAAGTCGAAACACGGTGTTGCCAATCTTGATGATTACTGGATTGCCAAGGAAAATGACGCCATTCGTCCATACGGAATTTGTGTCTTTCCTTGCTAGACTTGCACGTTGATTATTTTTCATTTGTTAAGTTTCACTTTGTTATTCTCTTTTCCGTGTACATATTATTGGAACCATATTGGAACCGTATCCGAACCATACTGGAACCATATTGGAACAATATTGGAACCATATTGGAACCATATTGGAACTATATTGGAACCATATTGGAACCATATTGGAACCATATTGGAACCTTATTGGAACCATATTGGAACCATATTGGAACTATATTGGAACCATATTGGAACCATACTGGAAGTATATTGGAACCATATTGGAACCGTCTACGAACTATATTGGAACCTTATTGGAACCATATTGGAACTATATTGGAACCATATTGGAACTATATTGGAACCTTATTGGAACCGTCTACGAACCATATTGGAACCATATTGGAACCGTATCCGAACCATATTGGAACCTTAGTGTGTGTGTGCAATTCAATGATAACATTGAATTGCACACTGATTCTCTCTCATTTGTTAATTTTCATTTTGTTATTCTCTTCTGCATGTACATACTTATCACCCTTTTTACTGTTATCGGATTCGTTATTCTCATCTTGCACATATATAACGTTTTGTTACATCCGTAAGTAAAGTGTTTTAAAAGTTAGTGATTGCACTAGTTAAACGTTTGACTGTTAGCGAGCTATCTCGACGAATTGGTCCGACATTTCATGAAACTTGAAGTAAATTTATACTACGGCAATCGAAATGGGTATTTGTGTTGAAATCTTTGGTAAAAACGTTGCTTACTATTAGCTATTGGGAAATTTGCCGTCACCAATTTCCACATTCTTTTTACAGCTTTTGAAATTGCGGATAATAAGAAAAACTCAAGCTTTATAAGCGTTTTTCGCCTCAATACAAAAGGGAAGTAGCAGCCGTTAGCAGCGCAGCTGAGTATCATTACCGTAGTCAGCAAAATTCATTGTCATTTTCACTTCATAATTTCATATTGTTGCTCACATGGTGCTTGTTATTTTCGTTAAGGGTACGATAGAGAGTCCATCAAAGTTTGAGAGGTGTTTGAAAAGGGTACAGGACGAACAGATCTTGCTTAAACTTTGCAAAAATGCAAACTGGAATGCAACTTAGAGCTTATGAAGGTTTAATTCCTTAAGGGATTAAATTTTAGTTAAGGAGTACGGCTTGATTTTCAGTCTTGCGTCAAGCGGCCGACTGCGAACGGGCGTTCCACATGTTGAATGTAGAAATAAAATATTTTTAGAAAGTTTCAAGATCTTTTGCAATTCATTGAAGCAAAATGGCTTGAAAGCGAATGAAATTTTTATCTTTAGAAAACTTTAAAAATGCATTTGTATATTAAAATTACAGATCAAGATATCCGTAAATCCAAGTGCGATCATTGGAAAGCTTGCTGAAAAGTTTGGACTTGTTAAAAACAAGCAGCAGACGAAATAAAATTGGTTGGCGTTTTATGGGGAATGCCGAATCGAATTCTTTGTGAATTCGAATTCTAAACAATGCCAAATCGAATTCTTTGTTAACCGATGAAGATTTTTACGAAGATGAGAGCGATAAGAAGGATTTGGCTTGAGAGAAATGAATAAATTGGAAGGTTTTCCAATCAAAGCTGCAGCGATTACCTACAGCAATTTCTTTTTTGTCCGAAAAGCGGATCGAGGGGTACAGTAGAAAGGTTGAGGGTACACCAATCGATGTCGGCCGATAAGCCAACATAGATATGCTCCACCAACACACAAAACGCTTTACCTTTAGGCTTCTAGCAGACGGCACAAATGCGTCTCTAAAACAAAAAGGATAGAACTTGCGTTTTTCATCATAAATATGAATTAAAAATGTGATTTCCGGGATCAGCGCAATCGATTACTCTAGAAAAAGAAAAATTTTATTAGGGTTGTCTATAAGTTCATGCAGTTCTTAAATTTGTAATTTCTTACGAAAAAAAACCAGCCAACAGTTTCATTTGAAATTTCTACTGAATAATCTATAAGTATATGCTAACCAGTAGCTTGGTTCAATCGAGAGAGTGAGACATGACTGTTCAACTAAGTCACCTTATTGAAGTTATAGAGATCAACAAAGTTGGGATGAATGGTAATAAAAAGTAGATTGATAACCAATTGTACCAACATTTGATCGAATCTTGAAGGCGATATAGCTAAATAAGTGATTGTAACTTATTGAGACACACCAACAAACCTGTATGACATTGTATAAAGTGATTGATGAAGCAATGACGAGACTTTGACCAGCTTAAATGAAAATGAGTTCTTTGTACGTAATCGCTTAACCTCCAATCCTTTATTCCCGCGTAAATATTGATTGAATTTGTGCAGAAGACGATCACCATTCCCATGAAAACGTAGTAGAGCAAATTATTATAAAGAGAAGTTGTCATCTAAACCAAAATATTGCTGATCCTAAAACATTAAAACTTTACCTCAAATCCCAGCAACGAAATAAAGTAACGAGCAATCCCCGATACAACAATCGTCGTTGAGCTGTATAAAAATGAAAAAAAGGTTATTTAAAATAGAGCAAATAACCTTATACATAGTAAACCATCAAAACCGACAAAGAGAGCGACGATCAATTGTGATTGACAACCAATTGTGCCAACATTCGATCAGATCTTCGAGGTGGTATAACTAAATAAATTTTTGAAACCATCGACAAACCTGTATGACATTGTATAAAGTGATTGATGAAGCAATGACGAGACTTTGACCAACCTAAATGAAAATGAGTATGAAATTTCAGGTAAACATCAACCTCCAATTCGTTGATTCCCGCGTAAATATTGATGACACTTGCGCCAAAAACAATCACCATTCCCATGAAAACGTAGTAGAGCAAATTGATATCAAGAGTTGTTATCTAAACCAAAATATTGCTGACCATAAAAAGTTAAAACTTTACCTCAAATCCCAGCAACGAGAGATAAAGTAACGAGCAATCTCCGGCCCAACAGTCGTCGTTGGGCTGCCTGAATTAAAACTAAAAGATCATTTAGAATGAATCAAATCACCTTGTACATAGTAGACCATCAAAACCGGCAATGATGAGAGCGTCGGGAAAAGCAACTTGTGACGCCATCTAAACAAGTAACAAGTAATCATAAAGGTATTCAAAAAACTACCCTTCGCATTTAAAAGCTCATCAATCACTAAACTTTAATCGGTTTCCATATCTAACAACCTAATTTACATTTCACACCAAATGGTTCGATGCTCTCCATAAAAATCACAATTTGCTGATCAAAAGAAATCTAGAATTTGAGCCCATTTCATAACTTTATTTCGCCATTCATGGTCCAAGGTGAGCAGGGTCAAACAATGTGCGGAGTCAGCGTCGATATGGATTATATGCTATAAAGTTTTGCTTGTTTATCAGATTTAAATAAATGCCTTGAGAAGAAATAAAAACATGGAGACACCGAAAAATAAACAAAAAATGATAATCAAAGAAGATGACAAGAGTTGCAAACGAGATCACGAATTTGGAGTTGAATGAAATATATTTTAGATTTTAAAACATAAATGCAAAGATAAGTGACACCTTTACAGTTGTGATGAATGGTAACAAAAAGTAGCTTGACAACCAATTGTGCCAACATTCGAACAGATCTTTGAGGTGGTATAACTAAATAAATATTCCTGAACAATCAAAACCCTTCGACAAACCTGTATGACATTGTATACAGTGATTGATGATGTAACTTTGCTTGTCTTCTCCTTTTTATTCAACAATTCTTCTTTTTAGATAGGAGCAATGTCCAGCAGATGACACCCGAAGAATTGGCCAAGATCGCCAATCAAAACTCGATGAACGCGTGGACGAGATGGTCGCCGAGAGGAAGGCCAAAAATTTGTCGTGCGGGAATAAACGTCTAAAAATTCAATTTATACAATTTTACACAACGTTTCCGTTAAGGACATCATAAAAACCATACCTAGTCGTTTTAAAAACGAGACAGTATTTGCAACGTAAACTTGATACCTAAATACTTTTTCGGAGGCGTTCATAAATATCCAGCAATATTCATCAAGTATCCCAATGTGTACTTCTTTAACGCAATGGATTTATCTAGTGAATGTAACTGAAATGAGGAAGGTATTTATGTGCAAAATGGAAGGCACCGTAACAAATTTGGATGTACAGTAGGGGTCATAACTTTGGACACACCTCGCGCGTCAAACTAGAATTTGTTCGTTCTTTTTGCTAATAAGAGCTTTTTCTACCGAAATCGACTATTTTATACAGTTTTTATCCCTTTTCATTATTTCTGCATGAATTTGGCTTTTATTTTCATTCTCATTTACTTTTGAGCTACTTTACCCGAGACACCCACTTTCTAGGGGGTCATAACTTTGGACACACTTGTTGAATACATGGTTTTCTTTAGATGCCATCAAATAAAATCTTGTCTGACGACTTGAAGGAACGTTTGGTAGCCAATATGAGTCAAGGAATGTCGTCTAGGAATGCTGCTGAGATGTTTGGAATCACATTTTCGGCGGCTGCTAAGGTCTACCGCAAATGGAAAGAAACAGGATCGATAGAACGGAAAATTGGTGGAGGACCACGACCAAAAGTTTCCCTAAGAACTGCCACTGCTTTGGATCAGTGAAGAAAGATCCGAGAAAGACGTCAAGCGATCTTCACCATGGCCTCACCATCTCTAAGAGTACAGCTCAACGAATTCTGAGGTTTATTTTGATGTAATAATGCATTTATATAAAAATTTTAGATCTACGGAACTTAAAGGAGCACGCTCTTCACGAAAACCGCTGATTTCAAGGAAGAAACTTAAAGCTCGTTTCGAATTTGCGAGGAAACATCAGAACTGGTCGGTGGCGGATTGGCGTCGCGTCTTATGGAGTGATGAATCCAGATTTAACTTGTTTTCAAGCGATGGAATTCGTTATATCCGACGTTCAGCAAATAAGAGAAACTATTCAAATTATCAAGTGCCCACAATCAAGCCCGGTGGTGGTTCGGTAATGACATGGGGTATAAGGTTGACCTGACTTAAAAAAATGAATAAGTTTAGGTTGCTTTTCGCTTAGCGGTGTTGTTCCACTTGTCGAAATCAAGGGAATAATGAATGCTGTAAGCTATCGAGACATTTTGGATCAAGAAATGCTTCCGTTTGCCCAACAAAATTTAGACCCCGATTGGTTGTTTATGCAAGACAATGCCCCGAAGCATAAGGCTCGACTTGTTTCTCAATGGTTTCAACAATCAAACGTCGAAGTCTTGGAATGGCCGGCCCAAAGTCCGGATCTCAACCCTATTGAGCATCTTTGGGCGGAATTGGATCGACGCATTCGGACACGAACATTCACAAAAATCACCAAACTCGTCGCCGCGCTTAAAGATGAATGGGCCAAGATTCCTCTGGCCAATATCGACAAATTGATCAATTCGATGCCACAGCGTTGTGCAGCAGTCATTACCGCTAAAGGTTTTGCAACGAACTATTAGTTATTCTTTGTTAATTTTGAATAAATTGTCCGTTTTCTAAGGCGTGTCCAAAGTTATGACCGCCTAGAAAGTGGGTGTCTCGGGTAAAGTAGCTTTAAAATAAATGAGAATGAAAATAAAGGCCAAACTCATGCAGAAATAATGAAAAGGGATAAAAACTGTATAAAATAGTCGATTTCGGGAGAAAAAGCTCTTATTAGCAAAAAGAACGAACAAATTCTAGTTTGACGCGCGAGGTGTGTCCAAAGTTATGACCCCTACTGTATGTGCGAAGCGAAAAAAACAGTTACAAGTTATCAAAAGAAAACACAAATTCCATAAGCACCAATGGCATCATTCTCTTTGGCGATCCAATAGTCATCAAGATCGGCACCGCCGTGTTTCGACTTGGGCATAATTTCAGCCGACCAGGATCGATCCCCACCAACTTGTAGGTTCCTCCATCCTAGTGATAAGTCGATGCGTAAGCAAGAGTAGTCATTGGATCAGGACAGTAGTAGATGCCGTAAGCATAAGCAAAGCGTACCCCTTTTGCCTCAAGGAAATTCAAGTTAGATAAACTGAAATGTGACAAACCAAATCAAGTCCACCACTTCGAACAATTTCAGAAGCACGTGGATCTGTTGTTCCATGGTAAGCGGCTAGATATTCATTTGGGGCGGAATTCTGGTCACTTAGGTAATTAAAATCAATATAAATCTTGGATCTTTTCCTGGATTTCCATTCAGCTTAACCACTACAATTAGCGTCTTCTGTATAATAATATACTTTATCCATCAAATAAAGTTTCAAACAATGAATGACACAGGAGAATAATTGAAAGTTAAGCTTGCAAAATAACAATGTATGCAAAAATTGTGCAATGTCAATAAGGAGCTTCACACGGAAAGACACAGATTCCATATGGACGAATGGCATCATTTTTCTTGGCAATCCAGTAATCGCCAAGGCCAGGAACACGGTGTTCAGACTTGGGCACAATTTCACGCTGAGATGGATCGACACGAGCCTGAGACAAAATGAATATTTCCAACAAATCAGTTACTTATTGACTATTAAAGTCACAGTATACAAATCTCACCTGAAGGATCAATTTGTACCATTTTCCATTGTGTTTGTAAGGAGATGCATAAGCGAGTGCAGTCTTTGGGTCTGGTGTGCAGTAGATACCATAACCAAAAGCAAAGCGCGTTCCTTTCCCCTAGAAGAATATTTTGTAAAAAAGGATCCACTATCTATTTAAAACCCAAAATAACAAACCATATCAAGTCCACCAGTAGTAATAATTGATGCAGCACGTGGATCCGTCGTTCCATGGTAAGCAACTGGCCATTCATAATCAACAGAGCCGTTCTCAATCGGGCTAAACCACCCGTTAACAAAATAAAATAGGAAAGAAAATTACCGCTCTCCTCCGAAGTCTCCGAGCCAGGCATTGTCCCCATATTTGTTAAGAACATCGAGCGCATAACGCATTGACCCAAGTGGGCGAATGTAATGAGCTCCACCACGAGAGAATGGTTGCTCATCGGTCAAAATCTTCGTGAAATCGCGATTGAACTTTTCGGCGAAGAATCCTGGGTGCATTTTGTAAGCGATGCATCTTCCTTGCCGACGTCCCGGCATCAAACGACGAGCAGCACCACGAAAGCGAACTTTCACATCTTAAGGATAAAAAAGTAAACACTGCCAGAACATTGACTGTACAAACAAACTGGGTATTTAAACAGCCCTAACTCAGACGTTTTAGACTTCGAATTGTTTTTATCAAAAAAAGGTTGTGTACTTGAAAAATTGACCTTACCCTTTTCAACCGTTTTCTGGATCGTATTCACATTGAACAACAGGTCGCGTGGTTCGACAGCCTTTTCAGATTCTGAATCGGAATCAGAACCCGAACACGAATACAAAGCCGGATCGGAACCGAGGTCTGAAACGAAAGTCCCATTGATGAGGTGACGCATGTGACAGTTGATGCCAGCAAGGAGAGCTTGGTCTAAACAAAGAAATTTAGTCAATAACAAAACATGAAATAAGTTTACCATCGATAGAAAGGGACGCCATATTGAAACCAGTCACCGATTCCGAGAAGGTAGATCACTGAAAGAAAATTAGTTGAAATTTCTGTTCGATAGCTTTCAAAGCATAAAAAGCAAGTCTACCAATAATTCAAAGGATATATTAAGAATATAATTTTACAACTACTTATCTAACACCAACTAAAAACTTTCTCAAACACTTATTTGGATTGCCACCTCCGTAAATTCCAATTATTTAAAGATTAATCGAACAATCATTAAACCATGAAACAACTGATATTGGATACGCTCCTTGATTTCGAGAAGTGGAGCTAACGAATAAGAAACAAATTATGCGAGCTGTAGTAGGACACAAATCAAGAAACGAATGTTAAAAAATACGATTCAAACGTCATCTAGGAGCTATTCATAACGTGCCAGCGTTGACATCGTAGTGTTGCTAAGGAATCCGCGCGAATTTCTCTAGAATGACACAAGGGGCAAGTCAACTTCCACAACCGGCGGTGGTCTTGGTTTTTACAAGGTTTCCTGCAATTTATAGGCTTATCACTGTCCAAAGTGCGCTAGAACTATCTTAAAAGCCATAGCCCGTCGAACTTTATATGGAAAGCTTCAATGAAATTGTCTAAGGCTAGCCAAAAATGCTAATGCAACACTTAAATTTGAAAACATTCCTGCTTTCGGAATTTGGAGAATGAAATGACAAATGATTCCCTTCCGACGAAAATTTCCTGTACAACTCAAAATATTCAATTGAACAATTACTTCCCAATAAAAATTTGACCGGATTTATACTTGCAAAATCAACTGAATATTCGAAAAAGCTGTCTATTTAAAAAAGCCACGTTTTGGAAAATTTTCAAATTTTTTTTGTTTTGGTTTTCACTGTGCAATGTGCCAGTTTCTAACTGTTAAAACCTTTTCAAATCTTTATTTTCTTTGAAATGTCGTCTTGGCTCGTCAAACGTCGAACAAAAAAAAACTAGAAAAATTGAAGGTGAACCTACTTATCCAAAAAGGACTAGCAGAATTGAAGAGCATATGAAAAACTTAGCTGGTGATTCACGGTGAAAGTGTTAGAATTTTCCGGCCATTCAGCGGTCTAAAAATGGTCTCTGAAAACATTTTTTGAAGTCAAAAACACTTCTTCTGGCATAATTTAATCATCGATCGGACTTGGCTACATTTTTGAGGCGGGCATTGCTCGCTGCCCCCTCACCATTTTTCGCACACCGGAAACATTGGGCAGTCGCGTTACGTCGGGTGGACTGCTTGTTATTGTCTGCCGTACAACTTCTTTGACGGGGCACCCATCTATGCTTGACATTTAACATTTTCGTGCGCAATTCGAATCTAAAAACGCATTTATTACACAAGCAATAATGCCTTGATCATCTACCTATTTTTTTGCTTTCTGTTGGCAAATAGTCGTGTTTTATAGTGTACTTCACCATATGGAACTATATGGAGCCCGATGAAATTTGAAATTTGAAAGTTTTCCAAAACGTGGCTTTTTTTAAATAGACAGCTTTTTCGAATATTCAGTTGATTTTGCAAGTATAAATTTGGTCAACTTTTTATCGGGAAGCAATTGTTCAATTGAATATTTTGAGTTGTACAGGAAATTTTCGTCGGAAGGGGAATCATTTGTCATTTCATTCTCCAAATTCCGAAATCAGCAATGTTTTCAAATTTATATTTTGCACTAGCGTTTTTAGCTTGCCATAGGCAATTTCACGGGGTAGCTACTTTGCGCCAAATTTTTGGCGCAACTCGCCATAACTTTCTTCTAAGTGGGTTAATCTTGGCTTTTAAGATAGTTCTAGCGCACTTTGGACAGTGATAAGCCTATAAATTGCAGGAAACCTTGTAAAAACCAAGACCACCGCCGGTTGTGGAAGTTGACTTGCTCCTTATGTCATTCTAGAGAAATTCGCGCGGATTGCTTAGCAACACTACGATGTCAACGCTGGCACGTTTTGAATAGCTCCTAGATGACGTTTGAATCGTTTTTTTTTAACATTCGTTTCTTGATTTGTGTCCTACTAAAGCTCGCGTAATTTGTTTCTTGTTCGTTAGCTCCACTTCTCGAAATCGAGGAGCGTATCTAATATCAGTTGTTTCATGGTTTAATGATTGTTCGATTAATCTTTAAGTAATTAGAATTTACGGAGGTGGCAATCTAAATAAGTGTTTGAGAAAGTTTTTAGTTGGCGTGAGATAAGTAGTTGTAAAATTATATTCCGCCGCCACATTTGATGATTGAATATTGAGACTGCAGCCACGCACACAAAGATCATCCACATTGTTCATGTCCATATTTTGAGACTCTGTCACTCGTAATGTACCAATTCTTATATTGGGTTGGGGAGAATGAGTCGGCGCCAAACTTTAAAGGGACTTTTTGCACACATAAAGCCTTCTTTAAACATACGTTTGGTTTCATCAAAAGGATCCACTATTTCTCTACAAAATCACTTTTGAGAGATTCCACAAAGCTTTTCTTTCGTGGAGTTTATGAACTTCGAAACGCAGCTGGTTAAAATGGCAAAGAGTCCGACTCATCATTTGAACAGTTTCTTTCACATAAACCTTCTTTGGTGTTTATATAAAAAAGATAGAGCACATTCAATTACTTAAGTTCCCAAATTTGCAGGAAGATCCCACCAATGGTTTTTTCTAGATCACAGTTTGTAGTTTTTGTGAAAAAATGGCTTTTTCTTGAGCGGAGGCGCTGTTTGAATTTTCTTTTAAATGTCATTTTGTAGAGAATTAGTTAACCATTCTACTCATATCAAACGCATATTATTTGACGAAGTCGAATAGAAGTTTTAGACATTTTTTTGATTTTCGGCGCCGACTCATTCTCCCCAACCCAATACATTATTTAAAAGCTTGAAGTCTCCTTTAAATAAATATATCAATAAGATTTACTTGGGGACTTTTTCTTTTTGCGTTGAGTTGCTTTATACTCGCCCACTCCGACACTGCCTAGAGCCGCTGCTGTTTTTAGTGAATTTCAAATACAATTTTTTTTAATTAATTCCAAAGAAGGAATCAAGTTTTTTTTGGAATTTGGCAGTGTCGGAGTGGGCGAGCATTTTGCTTTTATTTTGCTCTAATTTAATCGGAAATGTAATCAATAGGTTAAATTATGCCAGAAAAAGGGTTTTTGACCTCAAAAAAATGTTTTGAGAGACCATTTTTAGACCGCTGAATGGCCGAAAAATTCTAACACTTTCACTGTGAATCACCAGGTAAGTTTTTCATATGCTCTTGAATTCTGCTAGTCCTTTTGGATAAGTAGGTTCACCTTCAATTTTTCTAGTTCTTTTTTGCTCGACGTTTGACGACCCAAGACGACATTTCAAAGAAAATAAAGATTTGAAAAGGTTTTAACAGTTAGAAACTGACACATTGCACAGTGAAACTACAACAAAAGAAATTTGAAAGTTTTCCAAAACGTGGCTTCTTTAAATAGACAGCTTTTTCGAATATTCAGTTGAAGTTGCAAGTATAAATCCGGTCAAATTTTTATCGGGAAGCAATTGTTCAATTGAATATTTTGAGTTGTACAGGAAATTTTCGTCCGAATCATTTGTCATTTCATTCTCCAAATACCGAAGCAATGTTTTCAAATTTATGTGTTGCACTAGCGTTTTTAGCTTGCCATAGACAATTTCACGGGGTGGCTACTTTGCGCCACTCGCCATAACTCGCTTCTAGGGCCAATCTTTATGATTTTGGTGTCATTTTGTAGATCTCAATAAGCGTAACGAAATGACACCAACCAAAAATCATAAAGATTGGCTTAGAAGACAGTTGTGGCGAGTTGCGCTAAAGGACCTAGTTGCGCAACAAATTTGGCGCAAAAGTAGCGACTCCCTTGTCCCATCCTGGAGAAATTCGCGCGGATTGCTTATCAACACTACGATGTCAACGCTGGCACGTTATGAATAGCTCCTAGATGACGTTTGCATCGTATTTTTAAGATTCGTTTCTCGGTTTGTGTCCTACTACAGCTCCGCTATAATTTGTTTCTTGTTCGTTAGCTTCCACTTCCGAAATCGAGAAGCATATCCAATTGTTTCATAGTTGTTTCATAGTTTAATGATTGTTCGATTTAATCTTTAACTAATTGGAATTTACGGAGGTGGCAATCCAAATAAGCGCTTTGAGAAAGTTTTTAGGTGGTGTGGAAAAGGTATTTGAACAATTATATTCCAAATTCTTGATGGACCCTTTGAATTGTTAGCAGACTTCTTTTTATGCTTTGAATGCTATCGAACAGAAATCTCAACTGATTTTCTTTCAGTGATCTACCTTCTCGGAATCGGTGACTGGTTTCAATATGTCGTCCCTTCTTATCAATGGTGGATTTATTTCATGTTTTGTTGACTAAATTTCTTTGTTTAGATAAAGCTCTCCCTGTTGGTATTAACTGGCACATGTCTCTTCCTCAACAATGGGACTTTCGATTCAGATCTCGGTTTCGGTTCAGATCACGACGGGGATTCTGAAAAGGTTGTCAAACCACGCGACCTCTTTTTCAATGTGAATACGATCCAGAAAACGGTTGAAAAGGGTAAGGTCAGTTTTTCAATTACACAAACTTTTTTTTGATAAAACAACAATTCGAAAGTTAAAACGTCTGAGTAAGGGGCTGCTTAAATACCCAGCTTGTTTCTACAGCCAATTTTCTAGCAAAGTGTTTACTTTTAATCCTTAAGATACAAAAGCTTGCTGTCATGATGCTGTTCTTGTCGCTTGATTCCGACACGTCGAGAAGGAAGATGCAGCGCTTACAAAATGCAACTTCGGAATTTCCTTGCCGAAAAAGTTTCATTACGACTTCACGAAGATTTTGATTGGGATCAGCAAACATGCCCTTCGGGGTGGAGCCTACTAAGCTACTTCGCCCCACTCTGGGTCAATGCGTTATGCTCTCGAGTCCGACAAAAATGGGACAATACCTGGCCCGGATACGCTGGGGCGGTAATTTTCCTTGTATTATTTTTGTTAACACAGGTTTAAGCCAAAGTGCGAACGGGCTCTATTGATGGCGAGAATGGCCAGTTGCTTATCATGGAACAACGGATCCAAGGCGTGCTGCTGAAATTGGAAACGGGTAGTGGTGGACTCGATTTGGTTTGTTATTTTGGCTTTTGAATAATTAGTGGGTAATCGTGGATCCATTTTTACAAAATATCTTCTAGGGGGAAAGGAAATCGCTTTACTTTTGGATAGGGCATTTACTGCACTCCTGATCCAAAGACTGCGCTTATTAGTGCATCTCCTTACGAACACAAATGGAAAAACTACAAGCTGATTGGTGCAGGTGGGATTTGTTACTGACTTTAATATAGTCAATAAGTGAACTGATTTGTTGGAAATATTAATTTTGCTTCAGGCTCGTGTCGATCCATTTCCAACGTGAAATTGTCAGCCCTAAGTCTCAAACACGGTCTTGCTGGCCTTGATGATTACGGATTATACGCAAGAAAAATGACGCCATCGTCCATATGGAATCTAGGGTCCTTCCCGAGTTAGGTAGAAACTCTTTTGATCTGTGAGATTGTGCAATTTTTGCACTTCGGTATTTTGCAAAGCTTCTAACCTCCTTCAATTATTCTCCCAAAGTCGGCTTCATTGATCACTATTTGATGGATAAAGTATATATACGAGACAAAAGGCGCTACTTGTAGTGGTTAAGCTTCGAATGGAAACCAAATGAAAAGATCCAAGATTGTATGGCTGACTTTAATTACCTAGGTGACTAATGAATCGGGCCACAAAAATGAATGGCTAGCCGCTTTCTCCCATGGAAACAAAAGATCCAAGTGTTGCTGAAATGATATTCGGAAGTGGTGGACTGGATTTGGTTTGTCACATTTGAGTTTATCTAACCTTGAAGTTCTGTTAGGGCAAAAGGGGTAGCCGCTTGCTTATGCCTCGCGACACTACCGCTCTCCTGATCCAAAGACTACTCAAGCTACGCATCGACTTATCACTACGATGGAAGAACCTGCAAGCTGATTGGGATCGATCCAGCTCGTCGTTGAAAGTGTCGCCCGCAACGAAACGAACACGGCGCTGCTGATCTTGATGACTACTGGATCGCCAAAGAGAATGATACCGAGCGCCATTCGTGCTTATGGAGTTTGTGTTTTCTTTTGATAACTTGTAACTGTTTGTTTCGCTTTGCACATACACATCCAAATCTCCTGTTATAACTTTACAAGTTTGGTAATGGTGACTTCCATTTTGACATTTAAGACCATTTATTTAGTTATACCACCTCAAAGATCCGATCGAATGTTGCGCCACTAATAGTCGACCCATTTCCTTTTTGTTACCATGCAGTCGCCAACTTTGTTGGTCCCCGAACTTCAATAAGGTGACGCTCTGAAGGGAATAGTCATGTCTCACCTCTCTCGATTGAACAAAGCAATCGTCAGCTCTGATGACGACTTCCTGTGCAGAAGACTGCTCCTTACGGATTTCAGGTAAAGTTTCTTAATGTTTTATGGATCAGGAAGATCTTGGTTTGGGGATGACAACTTTTCTTGATATCAATTTGTTCTACTACGTTTTCATGGGGAATGGTGATCGTCTTCGGCACAAATTCAATCAATATTTACGCGGAAATCTGACGAATTGGAGGTTGATCTTAAATCATCACTACTCCTTGTTATTTAGGCCGGTCAAAGTCTCAATGAATTGGGTACTTTTCCTCTCTATAACGTGGGATTTCCCTCCCCTGCACCTTATTTAGACTGATTAACAGGAGGCGGCCCTCATGCGTGTCACGGGGTTTCCGGCCCTTCTAAAAAAACACGATGGCAGGTCACTTCCCGATCGCGCATCACGGGCTAGGCACGGGCAGTGGGGAAACCCCGCGGCGCTGTGGGGAAAGTGCCAGATTGTAAAAAGAGAACTCTCGATCGGCTGAGGGCAAGTTAATTCCCCGTCTTCTGCTCCCCTCATTAATTGTAAACTACAAAGTTGAAACAGGTTACGGTGGGGAAGCTTCCTAAACAATAAACTTCACTTTATTTGCCCTTTAAATAAGTCTAAGAAATTTCTAAAGTTGGTACTTAGCATGTAAAATCAAACTAAAACGACAATTTTGTGGAAGTTTGTACGGAGTTATTTGGAAATTGGTATTCCAGCGCTACCCACGTTTGCATTTTACGAACTCTTTTCCAATAGCGCAAAACGACTTCTCCCTCGCCCATTTACTTCAACTCTCTACTTGAGACTTGTGGCTATCTTGACGGGAAAGCTGGAGAGTAGCCTCTAATAGGAGCGGGGTGGCCCCCGGAAATCTCGGGTGAGGCATTGTCGTGGGCTCTCCAGGTATCAAAATTAGTATGGTAAAGAGAACGGCCAGACTTTTAAGCGGGACACATATTTTTAGCAACAAACTGTGCGCTTAGAACAAAACAGATTGGTACGGGATGAAAATCGACCTTTTTTGCCACTTCAACCATTTTGCCTTTAAGCACTGGTTACCGCCAGCAAATATGTGTTGTGGCGCCCTCGCTAAAAATCACCCATCCCCTTTACGTTATCTGATACCTAAGCGCTTTGTGCCAAATGTTCTAGGCGCCGAGATAAAAGCAGGTGGTTTGTGAGCAAACTGAAGCGCCGTGACGCTCCGGGGGGGGCAGGCGCTATTACAGCCGTCCTACTATAGGTTAATTTGTTTCGCATCTTCAAAAATTATTTCTGGCCGTTCTTAGAATTAAATCCAACGGGCTTCACACACTTGTTTTATTTTCCAGATGTCCTCCGCCCATCACTGCTCCTCCTCGGGCCGGATGTCGCCTCCATCCTTTTCTGCTCAGGGTTTGCTTATTTTGTTTATACTCTTTAATAAGTGGGTTATTTTTAAAAAAAAGCTATAAATTAACGCTGGTACTGCGGATATTTAATAAAGTTTCGAAGCGATTAGAGTAGAGTAGAGTAGAGTAGAGTAGAGGAGAGATTAGAGATTAGAGATTAGAGTTTTTTGTAAAGCTTCTACCAAATTAATTGATGCAACTTTTAAACGGATATCAAATTCTGTTTCTAATTTTTATCTATTCAGATTGTGTTCGATGAATTGCTCTCGTCGGGACTGCGGATTCTCTCGATTCGACCGCTTCGTTTGGATCGATCCCAGGCCGAGAACCTCTACCAAATGCACCGAGGACGCTTCTACTATGGCCGATTGGTTAGACACATTTCAAGGTACCCAATAACCAATTTCTTTTTATAGCTTTATTTTGTTTTTATTTTAGTGGACCGGTTGTGGCTCTAAAAGTGATCGGCGATGCGAGAGCTGTCCTTGGATCGAGTAAACTCTTCCCGTTGGCTCATGAAAAAGGTTTGTTGACAATTTTTGGTTTCATAAATCTATTAAAGAAATTTAAATTTATTTCATTGAATTCCAAAATTTAGATTTAACTCTACGACAGCGTTTTTCTATTTCGGACGTCAGAAATGTTGCCCATAATTCGGATCCGGAAAACGCGCAAAAAGAACTCGAAATGGTTGAGCCGCTGGAAGAAATGAAAGGTTTGGTTTTATTTGATTTGTTAATTTTGGTGGTAAATAATTGTGACTAGAGAATTTCTTAAAACTCTATTAAAATAAAAATCCATGTTCTTTATTTAGTTATATTAAAGTTTCTTTCAGATTTCTCCCAAGTTGAACATTCGCTGCGAGAATTGTATCGACGATGAACTAACAATTTGTGCTTTCGGCAACAATTCGGCTTGTGCTTTATTCTTACGGGTATTACAAATCGCATGATAAATTTTTGAATTTCATTTCAAGCATAATAAAATGTAAGCAAGTAAGCATAATAAAGCAATTACAATTTATGAGCCACATAATTCATTCCGTGGTAATCTATTTATTGTAACCGTACATAGATTACCACGGAATTTATTGGTGAATAAGGAGAACAGAACTATCAATTGACTGGCTTTTGGCAAGAAGATTGCATAACCAGAAA